>QRFJ01001175.1:0-71140 GCA_006176705.1 Cocos nucifera | reverse complement strand
CATGTTATACCAAGTCAAAATAAGAGTCCTAGTAAGACTAGGAACTTCCCTCCTTGCACCATCTTAGTCCCAATGCCCACCCTTCATGCCCACTTTGATTTTATGTGAATTATTCATTCCCAAGAGAAGCCCACCACATTCCAAAGTCTTCCTATTTCCTTCTTACATGGTAAATTAAGTGTGGACCAAGTCAAAGTAGGAATTATTTTTAATTTCAAATTCTATGAGATTGAATTTTAGGAAATCAAAACTCTTCCTACAGTGCACCAATTCCATCTAGATTTTTTTTATGATTTTCATAGCTTTTAAAGGGGTTTTTGTCTGAGAAAACCTAGTAGTCCACAGTAAAAAAGAAGGAGGGGGCACCCAAGAGTTGGGCGCCCCTTGTCTTGCCCAATTTGGACAATCCTTGTCTAGGTATTTGACCAAGATAAGAACTCCTCTATATCTCTCTATATAGGATGAATTTTGAACTGAATTTTGGATATATTCCAGACCATTGAGATTCCTTTGGGATGTGTCAAAATCAAGAAGAAAGAGTATTGGGGTGTGGGGATTTCATAGACACCAATCTAGGTGTCTCGGTGAGAGAACAAAGAAAAAAAGGAAGGGTTCTTCCTCTAGGATTTTTCATTGATCTTTTCCTCCTTCTATAGAGAATTTTGAGAGGTATCCCAGGTTCAAAATCTCTTCCTCTTCCTTCTAAAAATTGGAGAATCCAAGATTTAAAGAAGATAGTTTCAAATCGATCATCAAAGATGTATCAGCATAGTACTAGCATATTGTGCTGATTTCCTGCATCGGATTTCTGATCATAGTTCATGGGCTTGTGTGGATGATTCCTAGAGATCGGATGCATGTATGACTTACAACATCAACTTCAAACCTAGATCAGAAAGTTAGAATATCTAACTTGCACAGGTAATAGATCTGATCTATTATTTTCATACCTACATTAGATGTAGTGTATATACATGTTGATGTGATCAACATATTTTAGTTTCTTCTTTAGATTTTAATTTTTAATTTAATAACAGATCTTAGATTTAGGGTATTTTATAGAATTTAAAATTAATTTTGATTAATTTTAGTCTTTCGCTATCTGATTTTGAAAAAAATTCTCGATCTAGCCCTAAAATCCTAGATCTGGTTTTATCATTTTGGGCATAGTCAAGTACTTACGAAGTCGATGTGTGATCAAGATGGAATTAACCACTTCATGAGTTGGAGAAGAATATATCACTGTATTTCAATATAGCAAAATCTTGGCTAGGATAATCCATCAGATAGATTTAATATTTTGAAATACAATGTGGACAACCCGACCGGAGTTGATAGTTGAACTTTAAGATATCCTACGAGCATTTTGGTCAAGAAAATGAATTATATAGAAACTATATCCATATGGATTCTAAGGATGTTGTTCTACACATTCGACCTATCTGACCATCAAGTATCATTGCTAAATGGTTACTTTGATTAGTATAGAAATTTATTTCTATGCTACCTACTTAGGTTCGAACCTATGAGATCACACATATTAGATTTCATGATCTGATCGGATCATTGATCAACGATTAAGTATCATTCTAAGGTTAAATGATGTATATGATTGATGTTTAACCTAGTACAAATATTGCAGGAGGATCGATTAGCAATTAGATTGCTAATTAACTTAATTTTATTAAAATAAATGATTGAGATTAAGTTTAGTTAAATATAATTTAATTAGATTTGGTTTGGGCTTGATTGGATCAAGTTTAATTGGTTTATTGTATAAGCCAAGTGCAAGGAAGAACTAGTCCTAGTTCAACTAGGACTTAGGTCAATCCAATTTTCTAATTTGATTAAAAAATTAAATTAGAATTAAATTTAATTTAATATAATTTAATTAAGTTTTTAATTAGTTTAGAATCTAATTTAAATAGATTGAATTAATTTTGGTTTGATTTGATTTTAGAAAGCATGTTTGACCAAGTCAAACATGGAATCCTAGTAAGACTAGGATCCATATTCTTGTGCCACCTATATCCCACGCCCCATGCCCTTTCCATTTTCATTTTTGGTGACAAATCCCCTCTCCCTAGAATTTATACATGCCCACTCCTCTCCTCTATTTCTCTTATGGAAATTAGTTGCAGACCAGGTCAATGTAGGAAATTTGAATATGATTTGAATTTTCATTTGGAAAGAGTTTTACAAAACTAAAGCTCCTCCCTAGAATGCCTCCCTCCTCTCCCTATTTTCTCTCTTTTTGTTTGGTGGAAATGAGGGAGTTTTATGTGACATTTGTTGGTGGTCTGGGCCAAAAAGAAAGGAGGGGGCATGCAAGTGTTGGGCGCCCCAGCTAGTTGCCTATTTTGGTCTTTCCTAGTCTAAGAGTTTATCCCAACAAAGAATCCTCTATATCTCTTTGTATAGGATGAATTTTGGGCTGATTTTTGGACATGTTCTAGAACATTGAGAGTCCTTTTAGGCATGTGAAAATCAAGTAGAAAGACTATTGGGACATTAGGATTTCATAAACACAAACCTAGGTGTCTAAGTGAGAGAATAGAGAAGAAGAAGAGGGTCTTCTTCTAGGGTTGTCTTGTTCATCTCTTTTCATCCTTTTTGAGATTATTTGAAGTGTCTCAGATCTATAATCTCTCCTCCTTCCACTCATCTTTGGAAGAGTCTAAATTCAGAAGAAGAAAGCACCGGATCGACTATCAAAGAAGGATCAGCACAATACTAGCATACTGTGCTGATTTCCTACGTAGGACTTCTGATCATGGTTCATGGGCTCGTGTGGACGACTCCAAGAGGTTGGACACGTGCATGGATCATAATGTTATCCTCAAGCCTAGATCAGCAAGTTAGAACATCTAACTTGCATAGGTAATAGATCTGATCTATTCTATATACTTGCATTAGATGTAGTGTAGATGCATGTTGATGTGATCAACATGTTTTATTTTCTTCCTTATGTTTATTTTCTAATTTAATGTCATTCCATAAACATGTAATAGGATATTACATATAGGGTATTTCCTAGTATTAAAAATTAATTTTGATTAATTTTAGTTTTCCACTGCTTGATCTTGAAAAAGTTTCAACATCTAGCCCCGAAACCCTAGATCTAGTTCTTTTAGTTTTTTTCTCTGATTTTCGCACACTCAAAATCTCTCTTAATGGTCCTTTAGTTTTTTTCTCTGATTTTCACACACTCAAAATCTCTCCCAATGATCTAGAATCTATAAAAAAATTATTCTATTTTTTTTTCTAAATAATGAGATATGGAGGAGTCTTGTCTAGGTCAAATATCTAGACAAGGCAGGTTCAATTAAGGCAATAATTTGGGGCACCCAACACTTGGGCGTCCCCTCCTTTCTTCCAGCCATGGACCACCACAAATTGGCTCACAAAATTCTTCTTTTTACCATTAAAAATATGAAGAGAAATCAGGATGGAGGGTAGCATAAGAGAAGAGTACAAGTTTGTTGGGATTCTATCATACAAAATTCAAGCCCACAACAACTTGCCATCAATGATCATGGTCCACACCAAAATTCCAAATAAGAAAGAGAGAGAGGGAGAGAGGGCATGCAAGAACATCAAGGAGAAGGGAATTTCATGCCAAAAATTAAGAGAGAGTGGGCGTGGGGGGGCGTGAGATAGAGGTGGTGCAAGGATGGAATCCTAGTCTTACTAGAATTCCATATTTGACTTGGTCCAGTATGGTTTCTCAAACCAAAATTAAATCAAAAATAAATTAACCAAATTAAAATAGATCTTAACCTAATTAAAATATTATATTAAATTAAATTAGAATTAATTTTAATTTAATTTTTTAATCAAATTAGAAAATTTGGTTAACCCAAGTCTTGGTTGAACTAGGACTACTTTCTTGCACTTGGTTTATTCAATAAATCAATTGAACTTAATCCAATTAAGACCAAACTATATCTAATTAAATCATATCTAATTAAAATTAATCTCAGCCCTTTGACTTGATTAAATTAAGCTAATTAGTAATTTAATTTCTAGTCTATTCTCCTATAATACTTGCACTAGGTTAAACATCAATCATATTGATCGTTTAACCCTAGAACAATTCTTAATCATTGATCAACCATCTGATCAGATCATGAACACTAATGTGTATGACTCCATAGGTTCAAACCTAAGTTAGTAGCATAGAAATAAATTTTTTTACCCATCAAAATGATCATCTAGCAATGATACTCAACGATCAGGTAGATCGAATGTGTAGGACAATATCCTTAGAACTCATGTGGATATAATTTTCATACAATTCATCCCCTTGACCAAAATGCTCGTAGGACATCTTAGTATTCAACTGTCAACTCTGATCAGGCTATCCACATTGTATTTCAAAATGCCAAATCCATCTCATGGATTATCATAGCCAAGTTTTGTTATATTAAAATATAGTGATACATTCTTCTCCAACTCTTAGAGTGGTCAATCCCATCTTGATCACACACCAACTTTGCAAGTACTTCACTATGCCCAATAATCTTCCATTACTAAATTAGAAATTTAGTTAGTCTGGTACCAAAGCATAGTGAGTTACTTACAAGCCACTAAGATGATCTCAGGTCTAAGAGATATTTATACCTATATCCCATTAGAGATATTCTTAACAACAGAATCTAGAGTTGGTCATGTTCAATGATGATGTACCCTTATATCTCATCTATATGCCATACCAGTGTTTCCACACTCATTGGTTAAGAGGACAACCATCCCATATGGCACACAGCGACCTATGCTCGATAAATGCTGTCATCCTTATTAACAGCCTATCATTTGATCATGAACAGTTTTAAGGACTAATCAATAAATCCTCTCTTTATCGAAACTAGATAGTCCTAAGAACTTCATCACAATAATGAAGTTCGTTAGAAGATATAAACTTTATAATAAAAAATATCAAAAATATTATTTTATTTATTAATAAATTAATTATAATTATAATATAGCATAATGGTCAATTGGCTGATAATTGACTTTAGAACATATTTTTCAATACTTTTGGCCAAAAATAGGTATGAAATTTTAATAAAAATTTTTTTTTGTAACATCATTTTGAATGATCTTATGATTTATGTTGGATAATTGAATAATGGTATTTATTTATTATCACAGTCTATTAATATGGTCCAGTCCTCTAGTAAATTCTTTAGAATAAATGATGTGTTTGATGTCTACTTTTGGAATTGTAAGTTAGGTCATATCAATAAGAACAAAATAAACAGGTTGGCTCAAGAAGAAATTCTTGAAGTTGGTGATTGTGAATCACTTCCGACCTATGAGTCATGTCTTCTTGCTAAGATGACCAAGTTACCTTTTACTAGAAAAGATGAATGAGCTAGTGAACTCTTGGGTCTAGTACATATTGATGTATGTGGACCAATGAGCTCAAGTGCTAGAGGTGGATATTTCTACTTCATAATATTTATGGATGACCTATCGAAGTATGGATATATCTACTTAATGAAGCATAAATTGGAGTTGTTTGAAATATTCATACTATTCTAAAATGAGGTAGAAAAGCAAATTGGGAAGAGTATTAAAACTCTTCAGTCTGACCAAGGGGGTGAGCACCTTTCCAGTGAGTTTTAGACATATCTTGGGGAGAATGAAATTTTCTCCTAGTAGTCTTCTCTTAGAATATCACAACATAATGGTGTGTCTGAAATGAGGAATCAGATATTATTAGACATAGTTCGATCCATGATGGGATTTGCTGGTCTACCTATCTTCTTATGGGGATATGCGCTCGAGTCAACATGTTATATTCTGAATAGGGTGCCAAGTAATTCTATTTCCAAAATGCCATATTTGATGCAGACAGGGTGTAAGGCTATACTCTCGCACCTTAGGATTTGGGGGTGTCCGTCTTATGTCAAACATTCAGTAACAGACAACCATGGATCTAGGTCTGACAAGTGTTATTTTATAAAGTACCCAAAAGAGATCAAGAGGTACTACTATCTTACTGATGAGCAAAAAATGTTTGTCAGCCTTAAGGCAATCCCTTAGAAAAGAAGTTTCTTAGTAAAGGAACTAATGCCTCTAAAGTCAAACTTGAGAAAGTTCGGTAGGTAAAAAGATTAACATAAGTAGCTGAACCTGAACTAGATTTGATTAGATCAAATCAGGAGCCCATTGAACCTATACACTTAAGATGGTCTGGTAGAGTACCATGTCAACCGGACAGATACTATGATTTTTTGGTCCAAGATGATGATCTTGTCATACTCGATGAGAATGATGAGGATCAGATTACCTACATGGATGCAATGCAGAGATCTGACTCTAAGAAATGGCTTGAGGTCATGAAATCCATAATAGAGTTCATGAAGGTTAATGGTGTATGGACATTGGTTGATCCAAATAAAGGGATAAAACCCATAGGATGTGAATGGGTATTCAAGAGAAAAAGGGGCACAGACAAAAATGTGGAGACCTGAGATATCATCAACGTTATGGTATAGACTATGACAAGATGTTATCTCTTATGGCAATGCTCAAGTCCATTCAGATCATGCTTATGATAGTTGTCCATCTAGACTATGAAATCTGGTAGATGGATGTGAATACAGCTTTCCTAAATGAAGAGCTTGATGAAGAGGTGTATATGATACAACCTGAAGGATCTACATCCACAGATGAGTCTAAGGTGTGCAAGCTTTAAAGGCCCATTTATGGACTAAAGCAGGCATCTTGGAGTTGGAACATATATTTTGATAGGATGATCAAAACATATGGCTTCATTAAGAATGGTGAAGAACTCTACATATACAAGTAGTTTAATAGTCCATCGATTGTATTATTGATATTATATGTGGATGACATGCTCTTAATTGAGAATGATGTTCCTACATTATATGGAATAATGATCGGACTACCATCACAGTTCTCTATGAAGGGCCTGTGAGAAGCTTCGTACATCCTAGGGATGAAGATGTATAAAGATATGTTAGGGATAAACCCACTCCTGCTGAAGTTTGATCAGAATGTCTAACCTTTGAATTGGCCTGCCCAATATTAGCAGCTAGGGATGAGCATCCACCAAATTCATAAGATCTTCAAAACTCCTTCAGTAGTCGGACTTCTGTTGGACTTCTCCTTCAGTCAGACTTCTTCAACAGTCGAACCCTAGCCAGACTTCTCCTTTAGTAGTCGAACTCCTACCAGACTTCTCCTTCAGCCGGACTCCTTCAGTAGTTGAACTCCTCTAAAATGGTGTTAGCTAAGAATTCTTCGTTACCTATGGCTATCCCATCCGAACTTGAGTTGTCAGACTCTAGTGAACTAGCACATCATGATAACAGACATGATCCTCCGTAATAAATTCCACGTGGCACTGAATGGCCCACTATCAGGTAGTTACGACTGTCACTATCAGTTTGTTATGAGCCCCACCTATATAAGGGATCCTCTAGATATGCTTTCTTCTTCAAGCTCTCATTCTTCTTCTAAAAACTTTGCTAAAATCTCTCTGAGCACTCCATTTCTATTAGCTGAAAGAGCTAACTTGATCATTGGAGAGTCTTGTCGGAGCCACCACCCCTCACTCAAGATGAGACTTATTTTGCATGTCACCGATGGTGCCCTCATCTTCTTTGACTCCAACCTCGATTTTGGTGACAACCAGATTTTGCACCAATAGGATTGGCACTGGAGGAAGGGACGCCCTTGCATTCTTGAGGTTTCCTTATTCTTAAAGGAGTGCCCAGCAGAGATGTTTCTTCATCCGACACAAAGTTTTCTTCCCAACAAAGATGTCTCCTAGGAAGGCTTCAACCCAAAGATCAACTGCCTCCGCGGATAGATCTCATCCAGATCTACCCACCCCTATTTTGTCTCCTACATCTTGAGCTCCACCAACTACAATGGAGGATGCAGAGTAGTTCAACCTGCTAGTCTAGCAGGTTCGTGGCCTCACTGAAGCAGTGCAGACCATGTAGTAGTAGCAGCCTCTGGCACCGATTCAGCTGGGGCAGGCTTCTTTGGAACCCCAGAACCCAGTCTAGAGATGATTGACTTGGACAAGTTGGCCGGTGACCTCCAAAAAGTGGAAGCAGAGGATGGAGAGCCCTGGCTCTGATCATGACTCAACCCCTGGGGGAACTTTACCCCCATTCAACTAGAAGACTTTGGAGATCCATAACTGTGAGGATCTTTTGGATTAAAAACTATAGGAAATAAATAGATGGATCGAAGAACTCCATCATGTTCCATCCTCCCAAGGCAACAACATCTGCACTGACCCTCATTTCTCCTAGAAAATTATGCAGGAATCGATCTTGCGAAACTTCAAGCTCTCCTAATTTGAGAGCTACAATGGAACCACTGATCTGATTGACCATCTGAAGACCTTCCAAACTATGATGCTGCTCCATGGTGCATCGGACTCCATTCTGTGCCGAGCTTTTCCTTCTACTTTGAAGAAAGAAGTGAGAAACTGATACTTGATGCTGAAGCCAGGTATAATCTTCTCCTTTAATCAAATGAGCCATCAGTTTGTGGCTCATTTTGTCAGCAATCGACATCCAAGACGAGGCTCGAATATCCTCATCAATATCAAGTTGTCGGAAGGAGAGACCATCCAAGCCTATGTCAATGGCCTTCAAAAGAATGATCTATTGTTCTCCCTGGAGAAAAAGAATCATAGAAATTTTGCTGATTTACTAGCTCGGACTGAAGGTTATGCTCGAGTAGAGGAGGCCTTCAAGTTGAAGGATGAGGAAGCCATGAGAGTGCAGTAGGTGGGTGAATCTAGCAGGCCCCCAGTTGAAGAGAAGCCGAAGGAAGTTCGACCACGCTCGTGGACTCCTCCTGAGGGCAAGCAAGCTAGAACTTTTCCTAGAGCTCATCATCAAAGAAGTCCTAATAGAAGGGCATGACAAGGTTCCCCCCTCAGAAGATTCCATAACTACACCCCCTCCAATGCTCCAAAAATCTAGATTTTGATGGAGATCAAGAAGCAGCTACCAAGGTCGGAGAGGATGTGCACTCATCTTGGCAAGTGCAATCTCAACAAGTACTGCCTCTACCATCATGACCATGGTCACGATATTGGAGAATGTATTCAGTTCTAAGATGAGATTGAGGAGCTCATCAGGCAGGATAGGCTCGGCTGATTCCTACGACGTCGGCCTAAGGGATGGGAGGGTCGGCCGAGGGACCTCCTACCTCTAGAACCACCAAGGAGGGAGGAGTAGCAAGGAGATTGACCCTTACATGGCATCATCAATGTTAGATATATGTGCCCTAGAAGCCAGAATTGGCTGACACTTGTAATACACTTCTAGGGGCAAAATTGTAATTTTGACTATAATTAATGAAATGGGTTATTTTCTATCACACCTGTGTATTTAGTGTCTGTGATACATCCTTTGAGTTAATGGTAATGATAATTCATATTTTCAAGAGTTGAAAATTTAAGACATGAATAATCATTATTAACTCATAAACAGCTCCCGACCATAGGATCATCACGAGGATGGTGATTGATCCGGAAGGTTGGTGTACGATCGCTTCTCTTTAGTAGATGAGTCTTGAGTCTACGGTGTGGAGACATCGGAGCGAGAGTACAGGTACTCGTTAGAGAACGAGGGCACTGAGCGTGACCACCTCGAGTAGTCATTAGGGAAGTCTACCTTCTCGTCAATGACTGACTCGATGCTGCAGTAGTGTGTCTGGTTCTTTGACCTGAGATGCATCGGCAGTTCACCTTGAGGGTGTTATAGTTTGACTACACCATTACTCGGTCTCCTAGACATATGGAACCCTGAGGTGTATGTTGGCTATGACATGTTCATTGTAGGAACTGGATTGCATCAAGATGGAATCTATCTACCTCGGTGGTAGAGGAGTAGCCCTATGATGATCATGAGAATCAAGTCCAGAAATCCATGGCCATGGTAGAGTGAAATAATAGAAAGAGTTTCTATTTAGATTTTCACATTGGACTCGAATCGAATGATTACATCATATGACAGAGACTAGGGTTTGACGAGTTCACCTTAACCCTAATCTGATCGGGGCTCAAGATAGAAGAACTGAATCACACAGGTAGCTGCACCAAGAGGTTCGCATTCAGCTCTGATGGGTTGCCACCATATACTGCTAGGTGTCACTGGTGGATTTTGGGAGCAATTAGAATGATTTAGATGATCGATCATTCTAGCTGTTCGAATCAGAAGAGTTCTGATCCATCGAAAGGAGTTTCGATGATGTCTATGATAGAGATCATGACATATCCCATTACCATACAGAACTGAACCTAACTGGGTCACACAAACAAGGGTTTGAATCTGGTGATCATCAATTGAACTGATCTGAATGAGATTCAATTAGGTTCAAGAAAATCGTGCTAGCACTCGATTGAACCTAACGTTCTTCTTTTACTATCATAAATAAGTTGTCCTGACTGAGCCAAAGGAGTTTGTGCTCAATCAGAGGCCTTCATATGGTCTGACTGGAGGTTGTCCAAGTCAGAATAGGTTGTCTTATTTGTAAGACATTACCTGCCATTTTTGGTCACCTGCCATTTCTTGTTCTTTGACTTTGGTCAAAAGTCTACCTTTGACTGGTCAAACGTTGACCATTGACCCTTTGACTTTTGACCATATGTCATGCACCTATTGGAGAGCTGGTGGGGGCCTGTCCCCCTGCCAGAACCTGGCAAGGAGAAGGGCGCACGCCAAGGGTGGCGTGAGCCCAAGTAGGAGGCGCCTAGGAGTCCTTGTTGGACAAGGACTCCATCTCCCTTTTGGATTCCAATCAGAGTTCTACTAAGAATCCAGTTTGACTGGTCTTAGGCGCCCTCTAAGGAGGAATCCAGGGGTCTCTATTCCAACCAATCAGATTTAGATCTGATTTCACAAAGGGTTGTGATTGGTTGAGAGGAAGAGGAGTTGGATCACAAGAGGTCTATAAATAAGACCCTGCGCCCAACCCTAATTCCAAGTCTTAGTGAATGCTATTAGATACGCCCCAAGGCTGCCTCTCCCCTCCTTCTCCACACCATAGTCTCTTCTCCTCTTGCTCTCCACGTCCAAAAGGTGTTTTGGACTTAGTTTGGTGCGATTCAGATCAAGGAAAGGCGATCAAAAGCAAGAAGGCTGCGCTGCTGCAAAAGGACGACTGCAGATCTTCAAAAGAGTTTTGAAGATCCTCCAGATCAGATCCAAATCTGATTTTTGGAGGTGTGATAGAGAAGAAGAGGTTCTCCAGATCCAACCCGAGTGGATACCGATAGAGGCCAGGCGCTTGCGTGGCTTAGATCCAGAACCTTCCGCTGCAATCAGGATCATCTACAGGGTAATAGGATTACCCAAATCAGGTAAATTGAATTTGATTTAATTTATCTTGTTTTATTTTATTTATTAAAATAATAAGAATAAGATCTGAAATATATCAAGATCTGATTGAGATCAAGAGAAAATTTTTGAAATATATCTCTTGATCTAATCAGATCTGGACGAACCTGGACCGGGAAATCAGAATTTTTCTTCAACTGGTATCAGAGCCATGGTTCTAGATTGTTTAGATCTGATTTTAATTTTATTTTAATTAGAAAATAAAGTAATTTCAGATGTCACATGAGATGTGATCAGATCTGAAATCATAAAAATTAAAATTAAATGATTTGCATCTAAGATTAAGAAGATATGCATGACTAGTTCTAGAATAGAATAGTTCTATAGAATAGTTTTGCATGTCTTTGATTTAATATGATTAAATCATATTTTAGATCTTCTTATTTACTATTTTCTGATATTATAAGTGTTATAATAACATCTGATAAACAGCAAATAAAAATTATTTAATTTTAAATATCATATGAGATATGATAGATGCATGACTAGACCCATTGTAGAATAGTTCTACATAATTGTCTAGATTAGAATTTATTTTAATTAGATCAATTTAAATCTAATTTTTTAGATTATTATGTGATAATTTAGATCTGAAAACATGCATGATTTGATACATGAGATGTATGCAAAACATGCCTTGATTAGATCTAAATTTGTATATGAGATATATGATATAGATCTATAACTGTTTTGTAGATTTACATGTTCCTGATTAAGGCATTCCTCTTGGCCGTCCGGTCATAAGAACGAAGAAGGGTTTAAAGGCCCTCTCTTCCCATTCGATGGGGTGTTCTTATGACGTGTAGGGGTGCTGCGTGTTCGTCCTTAATCAGAAACCCAAAACTTACTTTCTGCAAAACCCTAGATCCTGAAACCCTAGGATTTATTGTGCATATTTTGTTTATGAACCCAACTTAATTAAGAATTAAGTTTATGGAATATTAATTAGGTGTAAAATTGAGAATTTCAGATCTAAGACAAATTCATAATACTGGGTTCGGGCTTGGGTAGCTCAATTAGGTCTAAGCGGTTGATCAAACCGAATCAAGAGTTGGTTAGATGGGATCAACAATGCTTAAATTGACCAGCCTAATAGGATTAAGTCTGGGTCAAGATCGAGTCACGATCAAGCAAGACCTAATTAGGCTCAGAGGTTAGAGTCTGGATTGTAGGCTAACCCAATTGGTTCTGACTCAACAATTTGGTGTCTAAGGTAAGTTTGGCACAGACGACCGACTGGTTTTTAATTGGAAGCTACTCGACCTGAATGCGTTCTTGTGCGAGTTAACGGCATATTCCTTCCACCGGTCTCACTTACCTGGCCATATCTGTTGACACAGTTCTGATCTGAGGTGGTCAATAATCCGAGCTGACCCATGCCACTAGGTTAGTCATAATTGTTATGACTAAGCCAAGTCTAGTTTAATGAGACCTGAATCAATTCTCCCTAAGAAAAGATTAAGTCCGAGGTCTTCCACCATTGTAGACATGCGGGCCCTTCCCGGGGTTGATTGTTCTCGACTGGATACAGTGGCTCAGTTGCACCGAGAAGACGCAACCATGTCTATTAGGCATTGGATGCTATGGGCTGGAGGATGAGTTGGGCTCAATATTTTCGATACGGTGAGAGACCCAATTAGGAACACAGTCTATGCAAATGGTGGGTCTGACTTAACTAAGGAGTGGATCAATATTCCGGATACGGTGAGATTCATGAATTAGAGACCAAGTTTGGGTGCACCATGATTAGAGAATCATTGAACAAGAGTTGTTCACTCATTGGCTAACCCATCACCAATAACTGTTAGGTGAGGTGATGAGTCAGTTGGTGAGACCGCACCACCCACTAGAAATCATCAATCGTGGAGATTTTTGCATCTCTACAAAGGGAGTGTAGGGATCCGAGAAAATAGTGGGAGCTAATTTGTTTAAAAATAAAATCCCTAAACAAATTGGTCAAGTCAAAATTACAGTATCTAACTAGAATCTTTGACTCTCTACAGGAAAATGTCTGCGTCCAACCCACTGGCACGTATCCTAGACACACATAGACTGACTGGACCCAATTATAAAGATTGGCTCAGGAACTATAAAATTGTTTTGGGTTCCGAGAAGTTAACACATGTTTTGGACCAGGACCCTCCCACCTTACCAGCTCGTCCATCCACTGAACAGAGAGCGTCTCTGGAAAAATGGATTGACGAAGACAATAAGGCCAGATACTACATGTTGGGCTCGATGTCTGATGAGCTCCAGCGCCAACATGAAGATATCGGGACTGCTCGCCAAATGTTGGCTCACCTGCAGGAGATGTTTGGTGAACAGAGTCGCGCAGCCAAATATCAAGTCACAAAATGACTTTTTAAGGCTAAGATGCGTGATGGGCAGTCAGTCCAAGATCACTGTCTGACAATGATCAAGGACATGGAAGAGCTTGAGAAGCTCGGTGTGAAGTTGGACTTGGACTTGCAGAATGATATTATTCTGCAATCCTTGACTGATGCATATGGGCAATTCATCATGAATTACCACATGCATAAACTTCAAAATTCCTTGGCCGAGTTGATGAATATGCTGATTACCGCTGAGCTTTCTATGAAAGGTTCTAAAGGCTCAGTTCTTGCTATGGAACGGACTTCTTCCAAAAGAAAGTCTTATGGAAAGAAAAAGAAGTCTGTGAAAAAGCAAAAGGTAGAAGGATCAAAGAAGAAGAAGGCAGAACCGAAGAAGAAGGTCGATGGCAAAGGAAAGTGTTTCCATTGCAACAGCGACGGCCATTGGAAGCGGAACTGCCCTACTTACCTGGCCAACCTGAAGAACAAGAAGGAAGGTCCTTCTGGAGGTATGCTCATTATATCGAGCAAAACGTGAATGCCAAACGACCTAGGGATAGTCCAAACGATAGATATCTATGGCACCTGAGATTAGGTCATATAGCAGAAGATAGGATTAACAAATTGGAGAAAAATGGGCTATTGAGTCCATTGACTTTTGAGTCATATCCAACTTGTGAATCTTGTCTTCAAGGCAAAATGACTAAACTCCCTTTTGTTGGACATGGGGAGAAGGGCCACAGATCTCCTTGCCCTAGTACATACTGATGTGTGCGGCCCATTCGATGTGCCGGCTAGAGGCAATTTTGTCTACTTCATTACCTTTACCGATGATCTGTCTAGGTATGGGTATGTGTATCTTATGAGACACAAGTCTGAAGCTTTTGAAAAGTTCAAAGAATTCAGACATGAAGTAGAAAAACAAACTGGAAAACCCATTAAGGTTCTTCGATCAGATCGAGGAGGTGAATACCTTAGCCGAGAATTCCTAGACTATCTCAAGGAAAATGGCATAGTCTCTCAATGGACTCCACCAGGAACACCTCAACTCAACGGGGTTTCAGAACGGAGAAATCGGACTCTATTGGATATGGTTCGATCCATGATGAGCTTCACAGACCTCCCTGATTTTCTTTGGGGACATTCATTGTTAACTTCAATTTATCTACTGAATAGGGTTCCCTCTAAAACCGTTCCTACCACACCGTATGAGATATGGCACGGTAAGAAACCAAGTCTGAGTCATCTCAGAATTTGGGGTTGTCCGGCTCATGTCAAAAGACAACAAGCGGACAAGTTAGAGTTTAGGTCCTTTAGAGCTCGATTCATAGGATATCCTAAAGAGTCATTAGGATACTATTTCTACATTCCAGAAGACCACAATGTGATTGTGAGTCGACATGCCATATCTTTCTTGAAAAATAGTTTATTCAAGATAGCGGCATTGGAAAGCAGATTAAGCTTGATGAGAAAGTCTCACAAGTACAACGAGCTAAGGACCAATTGGAACCAAATCAGGTTGAGCCAATAAGAACACTACCTCCTCCACCTCATAGATCGGAAAGAGTTTTTCGTCCCCCTGAAAGATACTTAGGTATTATTTCAGAGGAAGTAGAGGAAATGTTCCTCATAGGTAATGGTGCTCATGGTGATGATCCCAAAACCTACAACGAGGCGATATCAGATATCGACTCCGAGAAATGGCTAGAGGCAATGCAGTCAGAAATTGACTCGATGCACTCAAACCAAGTCTGGACCTTGGTAGATCCACCAGAAGGTATAGTACCTATTGGGTGTAAATGGATCTTCAAGAGAAAGATTGGTGCAGATGGGAATGTGGAGACATTCAAGGCTAGACTAGTGGCAAAAGGTTATAGTCAACGCGAAGGCATTGACTATCAGGATACCTTTTCCCCAGTGGCTATGCTAAAATCCATCCGCACATTGCTTGCCGTTGCAGCCTATTTCGATTATGAAATATGGCAAATGGACGTGAAAACGGCATTCTTAAATGGATATCTTGAGGAAGATATCTATATGGAACAGCCGCTAGGTTTCACATCCAGTGATACTGATCACAAGGTTTGCAAGCTGCAAAGGTCCATATATGGACTTAAGCAAGCATCTCGGAGCTGGAGCACTCGTTTCAATGATGTGATCAAAAAGTTTGGTTTCATCAAAAATGAAGAGGAACCATGTGTTTTCAAAAAGGGTCAGTGGGAGCGCTGTTGTCTTCCTCGTATTGTACGTGGATGACATCCTCCTTATTGGGAATGATATTCCCATGTTGACATCAGTCAAATATGGTTGTCCAAGGAATTCTCCATGAAAGACCTAGGTGAAGCATCCTTTATTCTAGGAATTAAGGTCTATAGGGATAGACCGAATAGGATGCTAGGACTTTCACAGAAGATGTACATAGAGGAAGTACTAAAGAGGTTTAGTATGGAAAACTCTAAGAGGGGATTAATACCCTTCAGACATGGTATTCATCTTTCCAAGAAGATGTGCCCTAGCACACCTGAGGAAATAGAATGCATGAGCAAGATCCCTTATGCTTCTGCAATAGGGAGCCTCATGTATGCCATGCTATGTACACGACCTGATATAGCCCATGCTGTGAGTGTCACAAGCAGATATCAGTCAAATCCAGGTGAAGAACACTGGACTTCTGTGAAATGTATCCTTAAGTACTTGAGAAGAACTAAGGATATGATGTTGGTCTTTGGTAATGGAGAACTCCAAGTCCAGGGATACACAGACTCGGACTTCATGTCCGATATAGATGATCGAAAGTCGACATCTGGAAGTCTGTTTGTGTGCAATGGTGGAGCTGTCAGCTGGAAGAGTTCCAAGCAAACTGTGATAGCAGATTCCACCATGGAAGCAGAATATATAGCTGCATCAGAGGCTGCAAAGGAAGCATTCTGGTACAAGAAGTTTGCTGCAGAAATTGGAGTAATGCCATCAGATGCCATTCCTCTTTACTGCGACAACAATGGCGCCATAGCCCTTGCTAAGGAGCCGAGGTCTCACCAGAAGTCCAAGCACATTGAGCGGCGATATCATCTCATCCGTGATTACCTTGAGAAAGGTTACGTTGAGGTCAAGAGAGTCAACTCCACAGATAATGTGGCAGACCCACTTACAAAGCCGTTGGGCCAGCAGAAGATCGAAGCCCACCTTGAGAAGATGGGACTTAGACTTGTAGCCAATTGGCTTTAGGACAAGTGGGAGATTGTTAGATATATGTGCCCTAGAAGCCAGAATTGGCTGACACTTGTAATACACTTCTAGGGGCAAAATTATAATTTTGACTATAATTAATGAAATGGGTTATTTTCTATCACACCTGTGTATTTAGTGTCTGTGATACATCCTTTGAGTTAATGGTAATGATAATTCATATTTTCAAGAGTTGAAAATTTAAGACATGAATAATCATTATTAACTCATAAACAGCTCCCGACCATAGGATCATCACGAGGATGGTGATTGATCCGGAAGGTTGGTGTACGATCGCTTCTCTTTAGTAGATGAGTCTTGAGTCTACGGTGTGGAGACATCGGAGCGAGAGTACAGGTACTCGTTAGAGAACGAGGGCACTGAGCGTGACCACCTCGAGTAGTCATTAGGAAGTCTACCTTCTCGTCAATGACTGACTCGATGCTGCAGTAGTGTGTCTGGTTCTTTGACCTGAGATGCATCGGCAGTTCACCTTGAGGGTGTTATAGTTTGACTACACCATTACTCGGTCTCCTAGCCATATGGAACCCTGAGGTGTATGTTGGCTATGACATGTTCATTGTAGGAACTGGATTGCATCAAGATGGGATCTATCTACCTCGGTGGTAGAGGAGTAGCCCTATGATGATCATGAGAATCAAGTCCAGAAATCCATGGCCATGGTAGAGTGAAATAATAGAAAGAGTTTCTATTTAGATTTTCACATTGGACTCGAATCGAATGATTACATCATATGACAGAGACTAGGGTTTGACGAGTTCACCTTAACCCTAATCTGATCGGGGCTCAAGATAGAAGAACTGAATCACACAGGTAGCTGCACTAAGAGGTTCGCATTCAGCTCTGATGGGTTGCCACCATATACTGCTAGGTGTCACTGGTGGATTTTGGGAGCAATTAGAATGATTTAGATGATCGATCATTCTAGCTGTTCGAATCAGAAGAGTTCTGATCCATCGAAAGGAGTTTCGATGATGTCTATGATAGAGATCATGACACATCCCATTACCATACAGAACTGAACCTAACTGGGTCACACAAACAAGGGTTTGAATCTGGTGATCATCAATTGAACTGATCTAGTTCAATTGATCTGAATGAGATTCAATTAGGTTCAAGGAAATCGTGCTAGCACTCGATTGAACCTAACGTTCTTCTTTTACTATCATAAATAAGTTGTCCTGACTGAGCCAAAGGAGTTTGTGCTCAATCAGAGGCCTTCATATGGTCTGACTAGAGGTTGTCCAAGTTAGAATAGGTTGTCTTATTTGTAAGACATTACCTGCCATTTTTGGTCACCTGTCATTTCTTGTTCTTTGACTTTGGTCAAAAGTCTACCTTTGACTGGTCAAACATTGACCATTGACCCTTTGACTTTTGACCACATGTCATGCACCTATTGGAGAGCTGGTGGGGGCTTGTCCCCCTGCCAGAACCTGGCAAGGAGAAGGGCGCACGCCAAGGGTGGCGTGAGCCCAAGTAGGAGGCGCCTAGGAGTCCTTGTTGGACAAGGACTCCACCTCCCTTTTGGATTTCAATCAGAGTTCTACTAAGAATCCAGTTTGACTGGTCTTAGGCGCCCTCTAAGGAGGAATCCAGGGGTCTCTATTCCAACCAATCTGATTTAGATCTGATTTCACAAAGGGTTGTGATTGGTTGAGAGGAAGAGGAGTTGGATCACAAGAGGTCTATAAATAAGACCCTGCGCCCAACCCTAATTCCAAGTCTTAGTGAATGCTATTAGATACGCCCCAAGGCTGCCTCTCCCCTCCTTCTCCATGCCATAGTCTCTTCTCCTCTTGCTCTCCACGTCCAAAAGGTGTTTTGGACTTAGTTTGGTGCGATTCAGATCAAGAAAAGGCGATCAAAAGCAAGAAGGCTGCGCTGCTGCAAAAGGACGACTGCAGATCTTCAAAAGAGTTTTGAAGATCCTCCAGATCAGATCCAGATCTGATTTTTGGAGGTGTGATAGAGAAGAAGAGGTTCTCCAGATCCAACCCGAGTGGATACTGGTAGAGGCCAGGTGCTTGCGTGGCTTAGATCCAGAACCTTCCGCTGCAATCAGGATCATCTACAGGGTAATAGGATTACCCAAATTAGGTAAATTGAATTTGATTTAATTTATATTGTTTTATTTTATTTATTAAAATAATAAGAATCAGATCTGAAACATATCAAGATCTGATTGAGATCAAGAGAAAATTTTTGAAATATATCTCTTGATCATATCAGATCTGGACGAACCTGGACCGGGAAATCAGGATTTCCCTTCAATCAACACCATCTTTGGGAGACTTCGGTGAGAGAAGGCCAATGGATCAATGGATCTTGTGAAGAGGCAGTGAACTGAGGAGTCCATAGCTTTCACTAACGAAGATGCATAAGGAGTTCAGTTCTTGCACAATGATGTAGTTGTAATTTCTTTAAACATTGTTGATTATGATGTATGCCGCATTTTGGTAGAAATTGAAGCTCTGTTGATATCTTATTTTATGATGCTTTTACTAAAATGTTTGTATTCAATAACTACTTGGAACCTATGAACTCCCTATTGGTGGGCTTCATTGGCAGTACTGTGCCAGTTGAAGGAATAATAACACTAATTGTGGCTACAGGGCAATTCCCAAGGTGAGCTAAAGCACAAGTCGACATTCTGGTATTGTAGGGCCCATCAGCCTACAATGTAATTCTTGACGGACTAGGTCTAAACGCACTCTAGGCTGTGGTGTCGACCTACTACTTAAAAGTAAAGTTTCTGATAAGCTATGGAATCGAGGAGATCTAGAGAGATCAATCATTGACCAGGCACTGCTACTCCATCACTTCACAAAAAGAAAACCAATCCGATCCTTGCCCGGTAGATGGGCTGGATGTCTGCAATGACCTTACTGAGGAGCAGGGCGAGCCTATGGAAGATTTTGTGACCATCCCTTTGAATGATCAAAATAAGAAGCATACTGTGCAGATCGATTCCAACCTAGAAGATGAAGTTTGGGAGTGGCTCATCATCTTTCTATAGAAGAATGCTGATGTCTTCATCTGGATCCCAGCAAACATGCAGGAATTGATGTCGAAGTCATGGAAAATCAGTTGGCCATTGATCCTAAGTACAGGCAAGTGAAAGAAAAAATTTAGGGCCATGCACCAGAAAGATAGAAGATAATAGCGGAGGAAGTGGATAAGCTCCTCAAAGCCCGATTCATCCGAGAAGTCCACTACCCAAGCTTGGTGTCCAATGTGGTCCTAATCAAGAAGGCCAACGATAAGTGGAGAATGTGTATCAACTTAAAGAAGCTAAACAAAGTCTGCCCAAAATATAGCTACTTCCTCTCCAGAATGGATCAGCTGGTGGATGCAACTTTGGGCCACGAGCTCCTCACCTTTTTGGATACTTTCTCCGGCTACAACCAAATCCAGATGATGCCAGAGGATGAGGAGAAAACTACTTTTATTACTAACCGTGATCTTTATTATTATAGGGTTATGTCCTTTGGGCTTAAAAATATTGGTGCAACCTATCAGCACCTAGTCAATAAAATCTTCAAGGAGTAGATCGACCGTAACATGGAAGTCTACATGGATGATATGCTTGTCAAGAGCCAAACCTCATCCAATCATATTATTGATCTTGAAGAAACCTTCAACACCCTTCGAAGATACAAGATAAAGCTGAACCTGACTAAATGCGCCTTCAAGGTGATCTTAGAAAAATTCTTAGGGTTCATGGTCTCAAGACAGAGGATCGAAGCTAATCTAGAGAAGATTTGAGCCATCCAAAAGATGACCATCCCAAAATCAATAAAAAAGTCCAACACTTGATCGAAAAGATTGCATCATTAAATAGCTTTGTCTCAAAGTCGATCGAGCTGTGTATGCCCTTCTTTCAGGTCCTCAAGCAATCAAAGAACTTTTGCTGGAGATAGAGTGCCAACAGGCATTCGAAGAACTCAAGAGCTATCTCGATTTTTCCCCACTATTGGCAAAGCCCAAGGCTAGAGAAGAATTGTTACTATACCTGATAGTCTCTCCTACAGCCCTAGCAACGATCCTGATCAAGGAAGAGGCAAAAGTGCAATGATCGATCTACTACATGAGCCAAGTCTTGAGAGATGCAAAGATTAGGTACACTAAATTGAAAAAATTAACTTACGCACTTCTCATTGTAGCCAGGAGACTTCGGCCCTACTTCTAGGGGCATACCATAACACTCCTCACTAATCAATTGATCAAGATAGTTCTTCATCAAGCAAATGCTTCTGAAAGGATAGCGAAGTGGACCATTGAGCTGATAGAGTTTGACCTCAACTACCAACCTCAACCATCAATTAAAGCTTAAATATTGATTGATTTTATAGTCGAATGCATGATCTCAGATGATACCAAACCTGAGCGGAATGAGACCAACATTCCATCATTGCAGTCAAGCTCCCTCGAAGGAAGAACAGACCTTCTCGAAGGGTTTTAGGCCTTGTATGCGAATGGCTCTTCCAATGCTTCTAGTGAAGGTGCTGGACCAATCTGAGTCAATCCCGAAGGGGACATCATGAGTTTGTACTATGCTTTGAGTTTCCTATAATAAATAATGGGATAGAATATGAAACTCTGATAGCAAGGCTAAAGATAGCAAAAGAATTGGTGGTAGATTGGCTCCGGGCTTATAATGACTTACAGTTGATAGTGGGATAAGTCAATGGTAGTTATGAAGCATGGAAGAAAAGTGTGATAAAGTATCTTGAGAAAGTGAAGAGCCTGAACTTAGCCTTCAATGGCTTCGGTGTTTAGCAAATTCCAAGGGCAGAGAATAATAGAGCCAACCACCTATCCAAGCTGGCCATACTTGCCCCCAACGATCTTTCCAAAGAAGTATATTTTGAAGTGTTAAAATGCCTGAGTACGGAAGAGCCATAGTCTATAATATAGATCGACCATGAGCTCTGCTGGATTGACACGTTGATCACTTATCTCAAAGTTGGAACACTCCCCTATGATCTGAAAGAAGCTTGAAAGCTGAGAAACCAAGCCTCCTGGTATGTTCTGTATGAGGGTAAGCTGTACAAGCGATCATACTCCTTGCCATTTTAAAAATACCTCTGACATTCTGAAATCGACTTTGCACTGTGAGAAGTGCATGAAGGAATCTGTGGGAGCCATCTAGGTGCCAGATCCCTACCTCATAAGTTACTTCAACAAGGATATTGTTGGCCAACTATGCATCATGATTGTGTCAAATATGTTAAAATGTGTGATCGTTTCTAGAGGAATGCAAATATACAAAGGCAACCAGCCTTTGAGCTTACACCTTTAAGTGCCCCTTAGCCATTTGCATAATGGAGAATGTATATACATGGCTCCTTCTCGAAGGCATTCGGATAACAAAAGTTTCTTTTAGTGGCGATTGACTACTTCACCAAATGGATTGAGGCCGAACCCCTAGCAATAATTACTAAGGTCAAAGTACAAGATTTTATCTGAAGTTGATTATTTGTAGGTTCGGTCTGCACCAAACTCTTGTAACAAATAATGGGTGATAGTTTGTCGGGACAAAGTTTGCTGAGTTCTGCGAGGGCTTGAACATCTCCCATAATTTCACATCGGTGGCCCATTCACAAGCAAATGGTGAAGTAGAGGTGACCAACAAGACCTTATTTTAGGGTATGAAGGTGAGACTTGAAAGAGCAAGCGGGACATGGGTCGACGAACTCTACCATGTTCTCTAGGCATACCGAACTATCCAAAGACTACCAATTGAAAAAATACCATTTGCCTTGGCCTTCGAAACAAAGACGGTCATCCCAATCGAGATTAAACTTCCATCAGCATGGGTTGTGGCTTTCAATGAGCAACGTAACTCATAAGACCTCAAAGTTAATCTCAACCAACTGGAGGAAATAAGAGAAGAAGCCCGAGTTTGGATGGCTGCCTACAGACGAAGGGTGGTCAGATATTACAACTCCAAAATCAAATATAAAATATTCAGAGTGGGAGACTTGGTGCTTCGATGAGCGACCATCTCTCAGCCTCAAAATTAGGGGAAGATCACCCCGAATTGGAAAGAATCTTATGAGATCAAAGAAGTCATCCAACCCAAGACATACTATTTGAGGGAGCTTGGAGGAGCAGATCTTCTCCAATCATAAAATTCGAAAAGTCTATGGATGTATTACCAATGATTTGGTTGCAATAAAATTTCTCTACTTTAACATCCTAATCTTTGTTGTACATCTGTAATGGTGGAGAACTACCTCCCAAACTTGACCATGCGAAGAGTACAGCCATGTTAGGAATAGGAGGAGGACCTCGTCTTAATGTGAGCAAAGTCGAAGGCCTCATTAACTTAAGACAAGATGAGGAGAGAGGCCCTGACAATGGCCCTAATATGTCCCTACAGCCATGTTAGGAATAGAAGGAGGACCTCATCCTAATGTGAGCAAAGTCGAAGGCCTCGTTAACTTAAGATGAGATGAGTAGAGAGGCCCTGACAATGGCCCTAATGTGCCCCTACAGCCATGTTAGAAATAGAAGGAGGACCTCATTCTAACATGAGCAAAGTAGAAGGCCTCATTAACTTAAGACGAGATGAGGGAAGAGACCTTGACAACGGCCCTAATGTGCCCCTATAGTCATATCAACAATAGAAGGAGAACCTCATCCTGACATGAGCAAAGTAAAAGGACTCATTGACTTAAGATGAGATGAGAAAAGAGGCCCTAACAATGGTCCTAATGTGGCCCAATAGTCGTATTAGGAATAGAAGGAGAACATCGTCCTGACATGAGCAAAGTAGAAGACCTCGTTGACCTAAGACGAGATGAGGAGAGAGGCCCTAACAATCATCCTAATGTGTCCCTACGGTCATGTTAGGAATAAGACGAGAACCTCATCCTAACGTGAGTAAATCAGGGGACCTTGCTAACCTAAGATGAGAAAAAAAGGGAGGCCCATCCAGTGGTCCCTAACGAACCCCCAACCTAAAGCAAAGGAAAGGGAGAAACCCCGTCACCGATCCTTACTCATATTTCTCCTATGACTACCTGACCATATGAGATGCATGAAGAAAAATCGCACCTAGGTCCATGAAAACGACCTCAGATAGATATCCACAACAACCACTTCATCGAAAAACAACACAAAAAAATGATAAAGTGAGAAAAATAAAGCCACAAGCAAGCATTAAGTTCATGTAAGGCGAATAATGGCAAAGAAAGGTACTATTTTATTGCATATGTTAAGTTCGTTACAGGCAAAATGAAAGTCGACAAGAATGATTACATAAGTCTATTACAAGCAAAATGAAGGTCACTGAAACCGATGACATGAAAAGACAGAATAAAGGAAAAACGGCTAAATCCTAAGATGGACCAGACTCTTCAGACTTTGGTCTATCGACTCCAGCTATCACCAAGACCTACTTCAGCCTGAAGATTTCCTCCTCATGTTCTTTCTTTTTGTATAAATCATCTATATACATCCTATTAGCATGTTCGTACTTGCTCTCAAACTCCCAGTATTGCTTCCATAGGACTTCGGACTCGGCCTCCGCATCCTTCACCGCTTGATGCTCGCAGGTCAGCTAGAGCTTCAACAGTTGGACCTCGGCCTTCTCTGCCCCAATCATTTCTAAGAGCTCATCAATGGTCCTCTTCAGGGAGGCAATCTCCTCTGACTCGCCACTTGTACTGGCCTGCCGACTGCTATATAACCATCCCTAGAAGTAAGAAGCATCGTCTCTATCAGCCATCAACTCGCTTTCGATCCTGGACATCTTAGACCAGGTTATTCGATGGCTATTATGCTAGTTCTTAGTATCTTGTAGCTTCTTCTGAAGCTGGAAGAACTTTTTGGACCAATCCCAGTCATACTAGGCCTTGTCAGTAGACCACGATGAGCTTCCTTCCAAGAGATGGATTTTTTTCTTTGCCTTCTTAAGATCAACTTCAAGGGAGCTAACCTTCACCGTTAGTGCCCAAGACTTGTCACTAGCACTTTTTCGAAGTTTGGCATGCTCTCTCTCTAGGTTACCTTTTTGGATGTCGAAGCTCGCTATGTCCTTCATGTGTAAGTTTTGGAGGCGAATGACCTCTTTGGTCACCTCTGAGGCATTCTTTCAAGAAGCCTGAAGGTCATCCTCCATCTTTTTCAACCTCTTCTTTAGATGATAGACTTTCTTCTTCAAGCTCTTTATTAAAGGCTTCAGCAAGACTCCCTGAGGTAAGGGATCAACGTCGATTGCAGATGATGGGTTATGTCCCTAGTCAGTGGGAGGATACTGGATGACTATGACACAACACCAATGTGAAGAAAGGTATAGATAAAAGTGAATTCATTTTCATTTAACTAGAAACTTTCAGGAACAAAGCAAGTCAAAAGAGAGAAAGAAAAAGATACAACTACTCGAGGTCCTCAACCTCGGGAGGGGCAGCGGTAGAAGAAGTTGGGGCACTCTTGGCAGGCTTGGGCACCTTTGCAGTAGGCTCAGCAGAAGAAAGATCAGCCTCGATGCTGGATGGTCCCGCTTCTTCACCAGCCTCATCGTCCTCTTTCAGGAAGTCAAGGTTAAGCTCGGGGAACCTTCGGGCCACCCTACCTTCGTAGAGCTCGAAGCTCTTGATGAACACCTTCTAGCTGAAGGTGATGTTCAGATCCTTCATTTCTGGGGAGGTCCTGAACTCTTCCATAGCTTGGGTCGTTGCCTCTGAAATGGACTTCGCCAATTGGACCTCCAGCTTGACGACCTTGAGCCTAGCTTCTATATTCTCCTCTTCCTCCAGAGCTAATGCTTCCTTGAGTCTGACCGAGATGAACTTCTTTCGAAGTGTGCCGTGTAGGCTCTCACTTTCCATCATCTTCTCCTCTACGAGGCGCTCAGCCTCGACAACCATCTTCTGAAGGTGAATGATCTCGGCCTAAAGGTCTTCCTAGATCTTTAGCATATTTGCCTCCAGGCGATCTACCCTCTTGAGGTTGGCAAGCATGTGGTGGCCTGACTGCCATGAATAGGTTGCTGTAAGGTGAAGGAAGAAAGGGTGAGAAAATGAAAAAGAAGTATAGCAAGATAATTACCCTAAGGATAGTCTCGAGAGACTCCAGACGAACTACCTCTAGTCAAGATCGGTTAGGCGGTCCACCTCCTCTAGCAGGGTGAACCTATTAGTTAAATCCTGGATGATGTCTAGGTTACCGAACGGGTCCATCCTTGGTCTTCACTGTTGCCCCAACTAGGCTCGTCTGGATGCACCTTGCAAGCCTTCTTCACGATGGCCATTTTTTCCTTTCTCCTCTCCTTCTCTTTGTCGGCAGAGGGATCTGGCATGCAATCCCCAAAAGAGAGATTTGCATGCTCGAGGGGAAGAGACTCTCCTTCAACGACGTCGATGTGGGCAGTCAGGATGGCCTCATCTCCCAGGTAGACCTCAGGAGCAGCATCGATGGCAGCAAAAGACATTGGCTCGGAGGTGCCGACCTTTCCTCATTTCAAGCTCTCACTTGGGACCTTCCCCTTGCTTTTCTTCTGGGTATAAAGGCCCTTGGCGAGCCTCTCTACGACATCGGTGTCCATTTCTATAGCAAAGAAAGATCACAATCAGCTAAGGTACGTATAAAATTTTATAAGAGCCCATACATATATATACATATATACAAACGCAGTTGGTACCCGCGGGATCGAGAGGACTCAGGCTAAAGTTAAATAAGGTGTGCTCCCTCAAATGCTCGAGAAGATCGGGAGCTCGGTATGCCTTGAGCCTGTTAGAAGACTCGAGGTCGGCTCCATCCAAGCTAGGGCTCGGTGGATGGATTCTCTAAGCAAGCCCCATGGAGAAAAGTCAAGCAGTAGGGTTGGGCATCGGATGAAGAAGTACTTCTCCTTCCAATTATGAATGGAAGAAGGAAAATCTTTCAACAATCCCTTCTTATCGAACTGATGGGAGAAGTACCATCGGTCCTTTGCGGAAGGATGGCGTTTGAAGATATAAAAATTTTGGAATAATAAGATGGTTGGCCGAACTTTGGCTTGATGGTAGAGAAAAAAAAAACCTATCATGAATTAAAAGGAATTCGGCACAATGGAGGTGATGAAGATGTTTAAGAATCGAAAGACGGCAATTACAAAGGGGGGAAGTGAAAGCCGAATTCTGGCACGCAAGGTCTCTAAGTATAGGCAAAACCGACCTGTCGAAGGTGAGCTAGTGCATTCATCTGACCTAGGGAGCTCAAGGACGTACTCGGGGGGAATCCCATATTGGATGTGGATCAATGAATGATTGTTCGGAGTCAAAACCGAAGGGAGGGTATCCAAAATAAAAGACTAGTGAGACATGTTCCTAGGCTCAACCTTGTCCAGGGGTGCGGGATCTAAGAAGGCAGGTTCAGATGAGCTCCAAGAACTAGCAGAATGGAAGGTTTTGGAAGACATTCAAAGCAAAATAAAACCCTTGGAAAACTCCCAAAAATTAAGGAAAAATACACTATAAAAGCTTCTACTAGAGAAATCAAAAGAGAAAGAACATAAAAGATGCTAGAGAAATCAAAAATAGGTAATAAGAGGGTGACCTAAGTTGACTGAGGGGGGCAAAGAAGTGATGGGCATGATGAAAATTGAGTGGAGGAGCACCAAAAATTGGAGAGAATGCGGGGAAGAATCAGTGCTCTTGAGCAGGAAGAAGGCAAGGGCTCGGAGGGAAGAAGACTTAGGCAAGAATGAATTCTAGAGGGGAGACAAGGCCTTAAATAGCCTTGGGCAATCCGAGGTAGTTATGATTACTGATCTTACTCGGCTGTTCTGTGTGCGCCGCATCCCACTCATCATGATAGGGGAGTGGCAATGGACAGATCTTTAATTACTCCTTACCTAGGATAATGTTACGGTGGAAAATTTAAAGGGCCGTATTCTTGAAGTCATTTCAAATTTAATGAGTCTAAGAGCCAATGCAGTAGAAAAAACTTCAACAGTCGCATTTGTACTCTCTTCTTTCGAATTTCGAAAATGAAAGTAGGGAGACTATTGTTGGAGATATACCCGCTCCTACCGAAGTTTGACCGAAATGTCTAACCTTTGAATTAGCCTGCCCGGTATCAGTGTCCAGGGATGAGCTTCCACCAAATTTGTAAGACCTCCTGGACTCCTTCAGCAGTCGTACTCCTATCGAACTTCTCCTTTCGCCAGACTCCTTCAGTAGTCGGACTCCTATCGGACTTTTTCTTCAGTCGGACTCTTTCAGCAGTCGGACCTATACCAGAGTCGAACTTCTTCGATAGCCGAACTCCTCTAGAATGGTGTTAGCTAAGAATTCTTCATTACCTATGGCTATCCCATCCAAACTTAAGTTGTCAGGCTCCAGTGGACTGGCACATCACGACAATAGACATGATCCTCCATAACAAATTCCATATGGCCCTAAACGGCCCACTATCAAGTGGTTATGGTTGTCACTATCAGTTTGTTACAGGCTCTGCTTATATATGAAACCCTCCAATATGCTTTCTTCTTCAAGCTCTCATTCTTCTTCTAAAAACTCTGCTAAAATCTCTCTAAGGACTCCATTTCTATTGGCCAAAAGAGCTGACTTGATCATCGTAGGGTCTTGCCGGAGCCACCAACCTCAACTCTAGATAAGACTTATTTTGCAAATCATCGATAGTGACATCATCTTCTCTGATTCCAGCCTCAATTCTGACGACAATCAGATTTTGCACCAACAAGCTAGATCTAAAAGATTACTCAGGTTGTCCCAGTCCATGTACATTGATATTATGTTGAAAAGGATCAGCATGGAGAATTCCAAGAAGGACTATCTATCGATAGACCATAAAATTTCTCTCTCAAAAAGAGATTATCCGAGAACACCTCAAGAGAGAGAGTATGAGTAGAATTCTATATGATTCGATAGTGGTTCTATCATGTATGCCATGATGTGTACACGATCAGATGTGTCGTACTCACTAGGGATAGTGAGTAGGTACTAATCTGATCCAGGAAAGAATCATTAAAAGTTTGTTAAAATCATCCTAAAGTATTTAAGAAATACTAAGAACTAGTGGCTTATTTATAGTGAGTCAAACTTAAAACTTGTGGGATTTATAGACTCTAGTTTTCAGTCTGAACATGATGATAGCAAAAGTATATCAAGATATATATTTATCCATAATGATGGAGCTATCTGCTAGAAAAGTTTGAAGCGGCACATTATAGTCAACTCAGTTTATGAGGTGGAGTATGTTGCTGTATCAGATGCTGTCAAAAAAGCAGTATGGCCGAGGAAGTTCATCATCGAGCATAGAGTAGGATCCTTTCTTGATGGTCCAGTTTTGCTCTTCTGCGATAGCTCTGGAGCCATTGCTCAGGCGAAGGAATAGAAGGCATACTAGCGGACGAAGCATATTCTATGCCCCTACCATCCGATCCGAAAGATCATGGATCGAGATAACGTCAACCTTCAAAAGATCAATGAAAAGAAAAATCTGGCCGATCCATTCACATAAGCCATTGTGGTGAAGGAGTTCAACGACTTTAAGTCGAAGATGGGTATTAGATACTACACCAATTGGCTTTAGTCTAAGTGGGAGATTGTTGGAAATAGTATTCAAAAGTTAATCATTAGCCTATTGATGGTTGAGCTAATTATATATGAATTAATAAATGAATAAAAATTATTTTGATATTTTTTATCATAAATTCTTTCAGCTTCTAATGAACTACCGTATTGTGGTGAAGTCCTTAGGTCTATTTAGAATCGACAAAGAAGGATTTATTATTTAGTCCTTTTACCTATTCGTGACCAAATGATACGTTGTTATTAAGGATGACAATGTTTATCAAGTATAGGTCATTATGTGTCATAAAGGTTGCTTTTCCTCTTAACCAAGGAGTGTGGAGACACTGGTACGGCATGCGGGTGAGATATAGTGGTACATCTGCATTGAACAAGATCGACTTCAAAGCTTTTCTACTATCAAGATTTGCTCCAATGGAATGTGGGTATAACTGTCCCTTTGACCTAAGATTATCATGATGACTTCCAAGTAACTCACTATGCTTTGATGCCGGACTATCTAAATTTTTAATTCAGTGATGAAAGATTTTTAGGCACCATCAAGTACTTGAAAAGTCAGTGTGTGAGTCAAGATAGGATTAACCATTCCGATTTACGACCTATGCTCAATTATATTTTAATTTAGCAAATCCTTGGCAAGGGTAGTCCTAGTGAGAAGTCATAGGATTGATTGCATTGAGACATGATTTGGATGTACTTTTTAGGATTGGCAATTTAACTCTGAGTCATCCTATACATAGAGATCAAAGGGATGAATTATACAGTAACCATATTCATGTAGGTTTTGAATGTTGCGATTGTGACTATTCGACCTATCCAAAAGTCAAATACTATTGCTAGATGGTCATTTCGATTAGTATAGAAATTGGTTCCTATGTTACCAACTTAGGTTCGAGCCTACAGGGTCATATATATTACAGGTTCCTACATGATCTAATGGTTGATGAAGAGTTCCACTGGATTAGAACTCTATGGTCAAGAGTTTCACTAGACTAGGACTCTTCGATCGAGAGTCCTACTGGGTTGAAACTCTCCGTCCTGCTTGTCTGAGACTCTAGGGTCAAGAGACCCACTTGACTAAGACTCTATGATCAAGAGTCCTACTTTATTGAAACTCTGAGTCCTACTTATCTAAAACTCTATGATCGAGAGACTTACTAGTTTGAGACTCTATGATTATGAGTTTCACTTGTTTTGGACATCTGGGATCAAGACTTGTTGGGGACTCTTCGATCAAGAGTACTAATTGGGAACTCTTCGATAAAGAGTTTTATTTTGATGGAACTCTGTCTCCCCGACATCCACTCAAATTTGGACTCTATATTTATGAGAGATTTCAATTAAGTAATTTAATAACTAATTAACTCAATTTGATTAAACTAATTGATTTTTGGATCAAGTTTCAATTGAATTGGATTTAGTTAGGTTTGACCCGATTAGGTTATGAGAAGACCTAATCATCGAGGAGGTTTGATCCCTGATTTGATCAGGGATTGGGCTTAATCAATTTTTGATTTGATTATGATTAATTGAGCTTGATTCAATTCATGATTTAATTAGGACTTAGTTAGGTTTATTATGCCTAAATGAGTGGGGTTTTATTTGGTCTATTGGGCCTAACCAAATTGGTTTGGTTGGTTCAATTGGATAGGATGAATTAAGACTAGTTTGACTAGTCTTTCTATGCCAGCTCACCCTTATCCTTGCACCCACTTTATTTCAACAAGAAATAAATGTTTCTTGTGATGTATTGTCATGTAGAGAGGGCACATGCCCTTCCTTCTCATGCCCCAGATGGATAAAATTCATCTGGTTACCATTGGAATTCAAATGAGATTTGAATTCGAATTAATAACCACTTGAACTTATCTAATCCCTCATGCATCTAATCCTTTTGGCATTTTATAAAATTCTAAAATTTTTTGGATGTGTGAGATCTGATGAGAGGAACCCCCTTCTTGCAAAAGCCCTCTCCCTTTGCATGAGAAAAATCTATAAAAAATCAGAGAGAAGAAAATTAGAGAGAAAAGAAGGCACAAAGTTAGGGTTTTCATATTTGCTGCCCTAGGATTCTAGCCTAGGGTTCGGGGTACGCAATTTCTTGAGTTCTAAGGGTCAAAACTTCACAAAATTTTTTGGAGAGCCTCCTCAACCTCCTCTCTACCTCTGCTATTGATCTAAAGCATCCAAAGCTTTGGTGGAGGGAATATTGAAGCATTCGATCAGATTCAGCCTTCAAGACCATTCTGCATCGAGCTAGCACTCGAGAGGAGCCAATCGGGATTAGGACCTCGTGTGGACCATCCATGGAGGTCAGACACACTATGTGGCTACATCACAATAATCAGATCTTTTTAGTGATGATTAGATTATGGTGATCGACTATCGCATGCAAAAGTAACGTATTCTGAACATGTAAAGTAGTAAAACTGTTTTACTGCTGATAGTTTTTTATTTCCAGATTTCCATGCATACATGTCACATTAGATCCTGAATTTATAGGATTTTTAGATTAGATCTATAGCTCTAAGAAAATTAATTAGATTAATTTTTAATTTTATTATATTTGATTTTCAAAAAAGTTTCGAAAGTAGTGCTAGAAACCTGCATGCAAACCAGCAATGAGGTCATTTGATGGTCACAAAAGTCCTAAGAGTGGGGACTCCAGGATTTCTGCGTGTGGGTTGCCTTAGGGTTTCAACCTAAGGTTTGCATTGTGAGAGTGAGTGCTATGAGCATCCAGTCTTCACAATACTTTTCACAACACCTTGTCATCCTTTAAATAGTATTTTTTGGTTTCCTGGTGTGTCCGAGAGATCGGGAGAAGGTGGTGGATTAAGATTGACCAAGATCGACTGTTGAAGTTTCTAGGGAGCAGCTAGCACTCCACGAGAGTTGATCTGGATTGGGAGATCTGTGTGGACCATCTATAGAGGTCGGATGACTGCACAGCTACATCATAATGTGAGGAGCTTCTTTCCAGCATTTTTAGATTGTGGAGTTTGTCTACCCGCACTCAGGTATCGTGTTCTAAACATGAGTTGGTCAACAAATATAATTTGCTGATCCAGTGTATTCATTTTTTTATTTCATATATACATGTCTAGATCCTAATGTAGGATTTTTATGATCTAATAATAGCATGCATAGATTAATGTTAGATTAATCTTAGTCTTCCGCTATATATTAGATCAAAAAAATTTTGAAATGCATGCCTCAAACCCTGCACATTTCCTTCAATGGTATCAAAGCACTAGGTCATGTGACATGTTATATATGTTAATTAAAAATAAGAATGCTAGCATATTTGATATGTTTTAAATCTAGATAGCTTAGTAATTGAGAGTGAATAAGCCACCAAGCCATCCGATCATAAGCGAAATGCATGGTTTAAAGGCCATCTCCTTCCATTCAATGGGGATATCTTATGACGGTAGAGGTGCCACCGTGAGCTCATTCATTAAGATGAACAGTGAAAAAAAATTTTATTAAAATTATTTTAATTTAAAAATTAAACATGAATGAGTTTAGATTAGATCTAAAAGGATTCATGGTTTAATTCTATTTTCTATTTGAATCAAGCAATAGATTGCTATTTGAGAAATGAGCGGACCCATTTTTTAAATGAGTCAACCCATTTGGTGAATAGAAAATAGAAAATTATAAAAATATTTTATAAATTTAAAAATTATTTTCAAACACTGAACCCTAAATGATCAGAGTAATAATTTAGTTAAAAATTAAGTATTGTCTCGTAGGATCTAGAATTGTGAATTAAGGATCCTAAGATAAAAGCATAAACTATGGGTTAAAGTGTTAGATGGATTAGGACCATTAATTGGGTTAGACCTAAGATTAGTTAAAAAATAGACTTAACTAGAGTAATTGATTAAATCTAACTAAGTATTGACTTAGATTAGATCTAGGACACTCTAGATTTAACTTCAATAGTTGTAGTTGTCAAGTCCCTAAAGAAAAAACTAGTTTTCCTACCGTAGGATTGATTTGATCTAATCAGATCTATAGCAAAAATTTCAAAATTCTTTTCTACTGATCTAATTAGATCTGAGAGTTTCAAATCTTATTGGATTTATTTAATAATAAAATAATAATTAAAACAAAAATTGTAACATCTAATATTACCTATTAGGGCAAACCATTTATCCTGTCAATGATCTGATGATGACTGAGGTTCCTACTTGAGCTGCGCATGCACCCAACCTCTACTAAAGTCCACTTGGGTTAGATCTACAAGTCTTATCCTACTGGATCTAATCTCAAAAATATAGATCTATAAACTTCTGGTGTGCCTTCAAAATCGATCTATAATAGTAGCATGCCCATCACACGAACTACAACTACTTCGATCGATCTTTGCGCCTACAGGACCTTGACCTTTCCGTGTTATTTTATCCAACTCCTTAGGCATGGAGAGGAGGGAGAAGATCAAAGGGAGGGGTTGTAGAGATGGAGGGAGGAGCAGGGCTTCACCATTGATTAATCACAATGACAAACACCTTTGGCAAGAGGTCAATTTATAGACCTATGTGCAGCCCTAGAGTCCTTGGGCTTTAAGCAACTACTTTGCATAAAGTAGAGGGACTCTCCACCTAAATCCCACACCCACACCAATTTTCTCCAGATTTTTATCACATAAATTGGTGGAGAAAATGGTGTGGAGATTAGATAAGGGTGGACGTTGGGGGTGGAGGTTGGCCCACAAGGTTATCTCCCTAGAGTTTGAACTTTTTCAAACTCTTGACCCATTCAAATTTTAAGAGGATGGGATGCCACATTTTAATCCATATGGGGCGCACACCAAAGGGGTTGTGCATCCTCTCTCCCCTCATGAAACACCTAGGGGCATGTGCCCCTAGAAATTCTTTAGGGGGTGCACGCCCCCTCCCTTTTAATTCCTACAATCCATATCTTTAGTAAGGACCAAAATGGACTTGATTCATGACTAAGCAGTCGAGCCTGAAATTACTAGGTGGATCAGATTAAATCTAATTACTATCCCTAGGTCATTTTGTTCCTATAGCATTCATGTTTTGCTCAACATTAAAAACAAAAACATCTATATGTAATTGATAGAGACCATTAATTAAGAAACCACTTGCAATTTTACTTCTTTCATAAAGAATTATATAGTGGTCATTAAAGAAACTAATTACATAGTTTTTTTTATGTTAAATATGAAATAGAAATCAAATTCTTGCTTGCAGTAGGCATAAAGTAACAGTCTCGAAGAACTAAAACTAATCCAAATGGAAGTCAAAGAGGATAGATTTTCATGGCCATAGTAGCAATTTTTGCTCTATTTTCAAAGCACAGGATCATCTCACCATCCCTCAGCCTTCTGCTCTTCGTAAGACCCTATATAGAAGTGCATAAATGAGCACTAGAACTAGAGTTAAGTACCCAACTGGATGCAGAAGAAACCATAAGATTAGTCTCAATGACAAGCATACAACTAGAAGGACCTGCTTCCTTGTTCTTCAAGCTAGCCAAGTATGAAGGGCAGTTCTGCTTCCAATGGCCATCGGTGTTGCAGTCAAAATATTTTTCTTTGTTTGTGGCCTTCTTCTTCGATGCTTTCTTATTCTTCCTCTTCCATTCTACCTTCTACTTCTTTGTAGACTTTTTGTTCTTTCCAAAAGATTTTCATTTGGAGGAAGTCTGCTCTTCAGTAAGAACTGAGCCCTTTGAACCTTTCATAGTTTGCTCAGCAATAATCAGCATATTCATTAACTCAGCCCTGGTGCATTGAAGGTTATTTATATGGAAGTTCATGATGAACTGTCCATACAAATCAATCAAGGATTGTAGGATCATATCAATCTGCAGGTCCTTGTCCATGATGACATCGAGCATCTCAAGCTTTTCTAGGTCCTTGATCATCACCAAGCAATGATCTCGGACCGACTATCCATCGCACATTTGCACTTTAAAAAGCCTTCTCGAGACTTGATAACACACCGTGCGACTCTGCTCACCAAACAACTCTTACAAGTGAGCCAACATTTGGTGAGCAGTCATGATGTCTTCATGTTGGCATTACAACTCATCTAACATTGAGTCCAACATGTACCACATAACCTTATTATCATCGTCACAGCACATCTCATGAGATGCTCTCTGATTAGCGGTCGGATGGGCTAGTAAAGCGGAAAGTTTCTGATCCAACACATAGGATAGCTTTTCAAAACTCAAAATAAATTTTAGATTTCTAAGCCAATCCTTGTAATTGGGTTCGATCAGTCTGTGGATATCTAGAATTCGGACTAGAAAGTTTGATGTTGACATATTCCTACGGAGTGTCAAACTTTTTAGTTAGACTTGTAATTTGACTTAACCAATTTATTTAGAGATTTTTTTTTTAAATAAATTTAGGCTTCCACTATTTTCTTGGATTCCTACACTCCCTCAGCAAAGATGCGAAAGTCCCCGCAATTAATGACTTTTAATGGGTGGTGTGCTTCGACTGACTGGCTCACCACCTCACCTAATAGTTATTGGTGATGGATCAACCGATGAGTGGACAGCTCTTGTCCAATATTTTTCTGAACGTGGTGTATCCAAACTTGATCTCTAATTCATGAAGCTCACCATACCTAGAATATTGCTCCACTTCTTAGTTAAGCTAGACCCACCATTTGTACAAACTGAATTCTTGATTGAGACCCTCACTGTATCTAGAATATTAAGCTCAATCCATCCTCTAATTCATAGCATCCAATGCCAAATAAATATGGTTGCATCTTTCTGGTGCAACTGAACCACTATATCCAACCTAGAATAATCAATCCTGGGAAGGGCCCATACATCTACAATGATGGAAGATCTATGACTTAATATTTTCTTAGGAAGATTTGATTTAGATCTCTTAGACTCAACTTAGTCATGATGATTATGACTAACCTAGTGGCATAGGTTTGCTTGAATCGTTAGCCATCTCAAACTAGAACTGGATCAACCCAAATGACTAGGTAAGTGAGACCGGTGGAAGGGATATGCCATTAACTCATCGTGAATAAATTTAGGTTGAGTAGCTTCCATTTAAAAACTAGTTGATCGTATCTACCAAACTTACCTTAGACACTAAATTATCGAACCAGAATCAATTGGGTTAGCCTACAATCCAAGGCTCGAACCATGGAGCCAAATCAGGTCTTAAATGGTTGACCACATGTGGCTATGAGTCGACCTTGACCAAGACTTACAACTATTGAGTTGGTCAAAACTAAGCTCTTTTGATCCCACCTAATCAACTCTTAATTTGGTTTGATCAACCACTTGACCTAATTGAGCTACCCATACCCAAACCCAAGTTTTATGAAGGTGTCTTAGATCTAAAAATTCATAATTTTTAGATCTAATTAATTTTATAAACTTAAATTTTAATTAAGTCCAAGGGTTTATAAATAAAACATGTATAAAAAATCCTAAAACTTTTGGATCTAGAGTTTTGCAAAAAATTAAATTTTGATTTTTGATTAAGGACAAACGTGCAGCACCCCTACACACCATAAGAGCATCCCATTGAATGGAAAGAGAGGGCCTTTAAACCCTTCTTACTCTTATGATTGGATGGCTAAGGAAAATGCCTTAATAAAAATTTAATCTATACTACAAAAATAGTTAGATCTAAAACATATATTCATATATAATTAAAGATCTAACCTATACATGCTTCGCATACATCTCATGTATCAAATTTAAACAAACAAATATATGTTTCAAATCTGATATAACATCTGAAAATAAAATCTTAAATGATCATATCATAAAAAAATTTATTTTACACAACTCATAGCATAGATCTATGGAACTAGTCTAAACATTCATCACATATATTGTATAAATAAAATTTTTAAATTTAATCTATTGATTTTAGATCTGATTACATCTCATGTGATACTTAAAATTAATTATGTTAAATTATAATAAAAATAAAATTTAAATCTAAAATAGATCTAATGAACTGCAAATGCAGCTCTGATACCAGTCGAAGGAAAAAATAGTTTTCCTACTGCAGGATCGATCTGATCTAATCAGATCTTTAGCAAAAATGTTAAAAAAAATTTTTACTGATCTAATCAGATCTAAGAGTTCTCAAATTTGATTGAATTTATCTAATTATAAAAATAAAAATAAAAATAAAAATCATAACATCTAATGTTATCTATTAAGGTAAACTATTTACCCTATCGATGATTTGATGAAGACTGAGGTTCCTACTTGAGCTGCACGCACACCCAACCTCTACCGATGTCCATTCAGGTGAGATCTAGAATTCCTCTCCTACTAGATCTTCTCTCAAAAAATCAAATCTAAATACTTTTGGTGTGCCTTCAAAATCAATCTCCAGCAGCAGCACAACCGTCACACGAACTACAACTGCTTCGATCGATCTTTGCGCCTACAGGACCTTGACCATTCCTTTCTATTTCACCCAACTCCTTCGGCATGGAGAAGAGGGAGAAGATTAGAGGGAGGCAGTGTGGAGATGGAGGGAGGAGCAGGGCTTTATTGTGGATTAATCGCAATGCCAAACACCTTTGGCAAGAGGTCTATTTATAGACCTATGTGCAGCCCTTGAGTCCTAGGAGTTTAAGCAACTACTTTGCTTAAAGTAGGACTCTCCACCTAAGTCCCATGCCCACACCAATTTTCTCCAAATTTTTGTCACACAAATTGGTGGAGAAAATGGCATGGAGATCAAATAAGGGAGGAGGTTGGTGCACAAGGTTATCTCCCTAGAGTTTGAACTTTTTCAAACTCTTGACTCATTCAAATTTCAAAAGGATGGGATGCCTCATTTTAATCCATATGGGGCACATGCCAAAGGAGGTCGTGCACCCTCTCTCCCCTCATGAAACACCTAGGGGCATATGCCCTTAGAAATTTTATAGGGGTCGCACATCCCCTCTCCTTTAATTCCTGCAGTCCATGTCTTTAACAAGGACCAAAATGGATTTAATTCATGACTAAGAGCTCAAGCCTAAAAGTACTAAGTAGATCAGATTGAATCTAATTAACTAGTTGGTGTCTAAGGTAAGTTTAGTAGGCTGGATCAGTGATTTTTAATTGGGAGCTACTCACACTAATTCGACCTTTGACGAGTTAATGGCATATCCCTTCCACTAATCTCACTTATCTGACCGACATGGTTGATTAGGATTTGATTAGATCACTATGAGCTCAGAAGTGGTACTCCCAAGTCTTGGAAACATGAGAAGACATGTCATGAAAAGATGGGAGCAAGTCGAAAGAGAAATTAGTTCTCCTAGAAAAGTTCAGAAATTATGTCGGTTCACCCTGAGACTGAGCCGACTAAGTTGGAAACTAGGTCGGCTCAGTCTAAGACTAGGTTGGCTAGGTCTCAAAGAAAAATTTAGATAGAGAGCAACATTTTTGGATGGTTGGCATGGTATACAACTAGGTCAGCTCAGTTTGGGACTGAGCCGACCCAGTCGTAGGTTAGTCGGCTCGGTCTGAAACTGGACCGGCTCAGTTTTTATGAGTTATTATTTTATGTATGTGGGTTGTTTGAGTTTGGAATATTTTTCTATGAGCTTCAGCTTGATCCTTTGTAAAGTATATATACAAAAAATAGGTTAAGATTGTAAAAGAGTGCTTAAATATACTAAATAAAAACTTTTTTCTCTAAAAAATCTCTTCTTCTCTTCTTCTCTATTTCTTGAATTGTTTGATCATGCTTCCACATTAATCTCTGAGAAGTACTTTTTTATTACTTGGCTAATCATCGACGACCATGCCTATCCATGTGAGAAGAGCATGCATTCTTGACATTTAGTATCGGAGCGGTGTTGCATGGAAGGAAGGAAGACACCTAGGGTTTACTACATCCAAGATCTATTGCACTGGGTTTTATCCTAAAACTTTTAGTTTGCTTCAAGATTGTCTCTAGATTGAGTTGGAGATTGTTTACACGAAGGAACCATGATACATAAGTTTGCAAGGAGGATCTAGGGCTAGTTAGATCTTCTTTGAAGGATAGTTTTGCTGGTGTGTGAGATCATGAAGGGTGTTAGAAATTTGTTCTTGACTTGTTTGAAGTCATGGGATCAAGTAGATTCAAGGTGGATTTTAAGAAGTTTGATGGCAAGAAAAACTTTACTCTATGGCAACAAAGAGTAAAGAACTTGTTGGTTCAGCAGAGGATCTACAAGAACTTGACAAAAGAAAGACCAAAAAAGATCAGTGCTAAGGATTGGAAAGAGTTGGAGGAAATTGCTTTTAGCACAATCCAGATGTGGTTGGTCGATCAGGTTTTGCCTGAGGTTTGCACAGAAACTATGGCAAAGGGGCTCTGAGAGAGACTAGAGAACACATACATGGGGAAGAACATGATGAATAAGCTATGGCTGAAGAAATAGCTGCATAGTCTGATGATGCCTGAAGGTGGAGATCTTATTGCATATATCCAAAGATTCAATTAGGTGTGTTCTGAGGTGATGAGTTTGGATGTGAATATCGATGAGAAGGATCGGACATTGCTGCTATTATATTCTCTCCCAAGTTCATATGATGGTCTTATAACAACTTTAGTTTATGGGAAAGAGACCCTAAACTATGAATAGGTTGTTGGTGTGCTCAAATCAAATGAGCAAAAAAAAAAAATCTATAAGGAAGATCCTAAGTCTGAGATCTTGGCTATGAATGAATGATAGGGAAGATAAAAGAAGAAGACAAGAGAAAAATTCAAGGGCAGGTCAAAGTCTCGCAATCAGAGAAAGATGATATTGAATTGTTATAAATATCATCAGTCTGGACACCTGAGGAGAGATTGTCCCCTTTTGAGATCAAAAAAAGGAAAGGCCAGTAAGAGAGATGATACAGCTTCTGTACGCAGTGGAGAAGACCTGCTAGTTGTATCAGATGGATCCATAGAGTATGATACTATATGGATATTGGATTCAGTATGCTCACACTACTATACTTCTCATCGGAAGTGGTTTGCTACCTACCAGAAGGTCGATCGTTGAAGTGTCATCCTTGGAGATGATCATCCATGCAAAGTAGCTAGAATTGGGTCTATCAAGATGATGATGTATGGTGGGATCATTCGTACATTATCAAATATCAGGCATGTACCGGAGTTAGAAAAGAATTTGATTTCTTTAGTCTACTTGGAGGAGCTGGATTATGCTTTTAGTAGCCTGGCTAGGAGTGGATGTCTGAAAATTTCTAATGAAGCTTTAGTGGTGATGAGAGGTAGAAGACTGAGCAACAATCTTTACAGAATGAAAGGCTCAGTGATAAATGATAGTGTAGAGGTGCTAGCAGCGGCACAGGAGGAGTAGATTTAATATCAGCTTGGCACTGTCGGATGGATCATATGAGTTACCATGGGCTCACTAAACTAAGCAGAAGCAGTATGATCCCAGTCCTAAAGAAGAAGGGCATAGATCTCTATGAGCCGTGCATCTTTGGCAAATAGCATAGCATGAAGTTTGCTAGAAGTACCAAGTATGGTGAGGGAGTGCTGGTTTTAGTGCACTCGGATGTGTGGGGACCAACTCCTGTATCAACTAAAGGTGGGATAAAATACTTTATCACTTTCAATGATGATTTCTCAAGAAATGTGTGGATTTATCTGATCTGAGAAAAATCAGACATGTTTGCCTAGTTCAGAGCTTGGAGAGCTAAAGTAAAGGAGTCAGGAAGATAGGTGAAGTATCTGAGATCGGATAATGGAGGAAAGTATACTAGCCTAGAGTTTAGAAGGTATAGTAAGAAAAATGGCATGAAATGCCATTACACAGTGAAGATGACTCTCCAGCAAAATGGTGTCGCAGAGAGAATGAACCGGACATTGATCGAGAAGGCACGGAGTTTGAGGCTGTAGATATCACTCCCAAAGTTCTTTTAGGGTGATGCTCTAACTTTTTCTTATTTTTTTGTGAATAGATCTCCTCATTATAAGTTGAATGGAGGCATTCCAGAGGAGGTCTGGAGTGGAAAGAAGGTGAAGCTTGGCCACCTAAAAGTCTTTGATTGCATAGCCTATGCACAAATGGAGGAAATCGAGAGGAGCAAATTGGATCTGAAATCTCAAAAGATGATATTCATAGAGTATCCCGAAGGAGTCAAGGGGTACCTACTGTGGGACACTCAGACACAGAAGTCAGTGATCAGTAGGGATGTTATCTTTGATGGAAAGAGCATCTTGAGGAGGTCTGGGATAGATGGAATTGGAGAAATAGAGGTGAACAGTAGTGGTCAGTTAGAGAATGATGGCATACATGTTACATCTACTTACAGGAGTGTTCTTGTTGAGATGGAGCTGGGCAGAAAAGTATTATCTCAGATTAAAAATCAGCATGAAGGGTCGACAATTCAGACAGATGTGCGATAGCAGCCACAGATATCAGATAGAGATGTACCAGTGGGAGTGGCTTTGCATAAGCCCCAACATACTATTAGGAGATCGATCAGATATGGAATTGATGAGGTTATCTCCTATGCGCTCATCACTGCTAATGGAGATCCAAAAAATTATGTAGAGGCCATGGAGAGTGAGAATCATGATTCATGGATACAGGCCATGATGGAGGAGATGGAATCACTTAAGAAGAATCAGACATAGCAGCTGGTAGATCTTCTAGAGGGTGCTTGATCTATTGGCTCAAAGTGGGTGTTCACAATGAAAGAAGCACCTTTAAAACAAGGTGGAGTCAGATTCAAAGCAAGGATGGTAGCAAAGGAATACTTACAAAGGGAAGGGATTGACTATCCAAAAATTTTCTTTCCTATGGTGCGTCATACATCTATTTGAGTTTTGCTATCATTGGTGGCATAGCAAAACATGAAATTAGAATAGATGGACGTGAAGATGGCCTTCCTTCATGGGGCTTTGAAGGAAAGAATCTATATGAAGCAGCCAGATGGTTTTATGGAGATGGGATAGGAAGAAAAGGTGTGTTTACTCAGGAAGTCTTTGTATGGCTTGAAACAATCCCTACGTAAGTGGTATCGAAGGTTTGATAGCTTTGTCTTGAGCCTGAGTTTTAGCAGATGTGAACATGATTGTTGTGTCTATATCAAGGATGTATATGAGGAGGATGTCCTGTACCTGTTATTGTATGTAGATGATATGCTCATAGCCAATAGAAGCATGGATGCTATGAAAAGGTTGAAAAGGGCATTATCATCTGAGTTTGAGATGAAGGATTTGGGTCCAACTAAGAAAATACTTGGAATGGAGATTTGCAGAGATAGGTGCAAAGGAGTGCTCCATTTATCATAAGAAAAGTATGTCCGAAAGGTTCTGGAGTGGTTTGGGATGGAGAATGGCAAACCTATAGAGATGTCATTATTGAGCCATATGTCTCTCTCCAAGTTACAAAGCCCCCCAGTCAGAAAAGGAGAGAGAATACATGGAATGAGTCTTTTATTCAAATATTATAGACAGTGTGATGTACACTATGGTGTGCTGTAGACCAGATATAGCACATGTAGTGAGCATGGTTAGTAGATACATGGCTAACCTTGGGAAGAAACACTGGAAAGCATTGAAATGGATATTGAGATATCTACATGGAACAAGAGATTATGATTTGGTGTTTGGTGGGTAGTTAGAAGGATTTGAAGAACAATCTATGATGATGTGTGAAGGTTCAGGTCCTCTGGAAGGGTTTGTTGATGCAAATTACGCTTGTGATCTTGATACAAGGAGGTATACTACTGGATACCTCTTTTACGTATATAGTGAACCAATGTCTTGGAGATCCACCCTTTAACCAATCACAGCCTTATCTACCATAGAGGCTGAGTACATTGGGATAATGGAAGCTACTAAGGAAGCCCTTTGGCTCAGGAGGCTGGTTGATAAGTTAGGGCTGGAGCAGAGCAAGGTTACACTATTCAGTGATAGTTAGAGTGCTCTGCTATTGGCATAGAATCCAGTCTTTTATGCATGCACAAAGCACATAGACGTTAAGTACCGTAGGATCAGAGAGCTGGTGGAGGAAGATTAAATAGAACTGATGAAGGTCCATACCAAGGAGAATCAGTCTGATGCACTCACGAAGGTACTCCCCAGTGATAGCATTCAGAAATTGAGAATAGATGAGTTCACAAGGACTTGAAAGTACCAAGGTGGAGAATGTGAGCTCAGAAGTGGCACTCTCAAGTCTTAAAAATATGAGAAGATAGGTCATAGGAAGACGAAAGCGAGCCGGAAGAGAAATCAGCTCTCTTAGAAAAGTTCAAAAACTAGGTCGGCTCACCTTGAGACTAAGCCGGCTAAGTTGGAAACTAGGCTGGCTCAGTCCAGGACTAGGTCAGCTAGGTCTCAAAGAAAAATTCAGATAGAAAGCAACATTTTCAAACTATTGGCATGGTACACAACTGGGTCGACTCAGTCTGAGACTAAGCCGATCCAATCGTAGGTTAGCCGACTCAGTCTGAAACTTAGCTAGCTTAGTTTTCGTGGGTTATTATTTTATGTATGTGTGTTCTTTGGGTTTGGAGAGTTTTTCTATGAGCTTGGGCTTGACCCTTTATAAAGTATATATACTGAAAATAGGTCAAGGTTGTAAAAGAGTGCTAAAATATACTGAATAAAAGCTCTTTTGTCCCAAAAATATCTTCTTCTCTTCTTCTCTATTCCTCGAATTATTTGATCGTGCTTCCGCATTAATCTTTGAGAAGTACTTTCTTGTTGCTTGGCTAATTACTGATGACCACACCAATCCAAGTGGGAAGAGCGCTCATTCTCGACAATCACTTGGTGATTCGAGTTGATCCATATCAATTAGAAATTAGTTTAACTAATTTCAATCAATAAGACTGAATTAGATGTCCATGGATCGAATTATTGGGAAATGTTTCTAAAAGACAATCATCAAAATGGTTGATGATTGAAATTAATATATTAATTATCTAATAATAATAGTTAGTTGGCTGATTCATCATAAAAATTCTATCTTTCATAAATGAACTTCTAAATTATGATGAAGTCCTTAGAATCATAATCAATCGATAAAGAAGGATTTATCGAATGATTCTTAAATTGTTCAAGACCCAATGATAAGTTATTAATAAGATGATAACTTATCGAGTGTAAGTCATTGTATGTCATATGCATTGACTGTCCTCATAACCAAGTGCTGTGGAGACACTGGTATGGGATTCAGATGAGATGTAGGAGTACATCTGCACTGAACGTGATCAATATAGTACTCTACTATCATGAGTAGCTAGCTAAGGCCAATTGGTATAAATATCCCTCTAACCTGAGATCACCATGGTGACTTGCAAGCAACTCACTATACTTTGATGTCGGACTACCAATATTTCTAATATAAGTTCGAAAGATTTTTGGGTATAGTCGGTGTATGAGTCAAGATGGAATTGACCACTTTTAATTTATTTTAGAAAGAGAATTACTCGTTGTATTTTAATTTAGCAAAACCTAGGCCTGGGTAATTCTCATGAGGTGTCATGGGATTTGCAAAATTTTGAGATACAATAGAGATGACTTATATGAGTGTTTGACAGTATACTCGAAGTCATCTTGAGCATTATTGGTCAAAGGGATGAATTATACAGTAACCATGGGCCAGGGTTCTAAGAATATTGCTTTGCATACATTCGACCTATCCGGACATCGGGAACCATTGCTAGATGGTAACTTCGATTGGTATAGGAATTGGTTTTTATGCTATTGGATTAGATTCGAACCTATGGGGTTCTACATATTAGAGCTTATAAGCTGATCAGATGGTTAATCGATGATTGAGAATCTTTCTAATATCAATCCATCAATACGATTGATGTTTGACCTAATGCAAGTGATGTATGAGGATCAATTAGCAACTGGATTGCTAATTGGCTCAATTCGATTGAGTAATCCGGCTGAGATCAAGTCTAATTGAATTAGATTTAATTAAAATTAGTTTGGACTTAATTTGATTAAGTCTAGTTGATTTATTGGATAAGTCAATTGTAAGAAAGAATAATTCCTTATTTGACTAGGACTTCGGTGCACTTAATTTATTTAGGACTTAAATAAAATTTAAATCTTGATTTAATCTGATTTAATTTGGCTCCTAGTTGGACTAGGATCACTCTTAAGTAGGTTACATTTAATCTAGTTTAAATAGGATTTAAATTGGTTTCAAACCTATTTTGACCTAGTCAAATAAGAGGAGTCCCAGTTGGACAGGGACTCTCTCTCTTTCTCTTGCGCCTAAAAGCCCATGCCCACATCTTTTAATTCCTGATTTTTACATGAACATTCCCACGCCTAAAGAGGCCTTCCACACCCTATATTCTAGTTGTTTTGGAATTTATTTTGACTTGGTCAATACTAGAAGGAAGTTAGGATTTGTTTCCTATTTGAAAGAGTCCTTTAAATCCAAAACACTTCCTCCTTATGCGCCAATTTTTCTTTCCATGCCTCCTATTTTCTTCCACCTCTTATTTCTTTCTCTTGTGCATGAGATTCAGAATACTCATGCCTAAAAATTAGGAGGGGGGACATCGAAGAGTTGGACGCCCCCTAACTTCCTTGTTTTGAATGGGTTTGACTAGGTCTTTGACCTAGAATTTGATTCCTAAGGGATGCCTCCTACATGATAGGCTTTGGGCATCCAAAATATGAGATTTTCCATGGTAGAAATTAGGAGTGAAAAGGGGAGAGCCATGGAGGTTTGAGGTGCCATGTCTCTTGGAGGAGATCCTTTCTTTTGGACATCAAATGTTGATGTCTAGATGAAGACAAGGTAAGAGAAGATTGCCTTCTCTTATAATTTTCTTCTACGTTTCTCTCTTCATATTTGTTATGTGATTTTTATATGATAAATATTTGAGAGAAAGAAAGTGAGATGTCATAGAGATCCATGCTTCAAGGTATTGAAACATAGTGATTATCTTTGGACATGATCTTATCATTTCCTGATGAGAGAAGGAGAAGAGAAGAAAGGTCTTTTCTTAGGATTTCTTGGAGAATCCTTCTTCTCTAATTTCTTGGTTGAATTTTATATAATAAAAATTAAAAATATTAGAATTAGAAACTCAAAGAAAATCCTAGAGGAGAAGGTCTCCTCTTTTCCTAGCATAGAGATGTTTTCAGGACATCAATCATTGATGTCCTAAAGGAGAAGATTTATCTTTTCTTAGGATTTATTTTTTCTTATTTTTATGTACTGATTTATGGGAGATCCAATATTTGGATTTCTCCTATATTCCTTCTCATATTCTTCATTCTTGGAGTATCCAAAAGATCTGGGGAATATGTATTTGATTGACCATCAGAAGAGATGCACGAGAAGCTAGCACTTTGAGCGGATCTTCATTCGACGAAACATCGATCTATCTTGTAGGTTCGTGTGGATCACCTGTACGGACCAGACATGTGTGCGGCTCTAAAAGCAACAACAAAACTCAATCATGGAGTTCTCAACCTATGCAAAGGTAAGATATCTGATCTCTTGGTAACCTAGATATGATCTAGGGTTGGATCTAGAATTATTCTAGATCTAGGTATTGATATGATCAATACCACTTATGATTAATTTAATTTTAGATTTATATTTGCATCATAACATGTTATTGATCCTTGATATAGGATTTTATAATTTGATTATATGCATTTATGGATTAAATAATTTAATCTGCATCTTCCACTGCTTATTATTTCAAAAATATTTTGAAATTTAAGCAAGAAATCCTGCATGTTATCCTTCAGTGGTATCAGAGCATCTAGGTTCTTTTATAACATATTCATGTATGTTTTAAAATAAATCTAAAAATTAAAATTAATTAAAGATCGCACATACTATTATAAGATTGTCTTGTTGTAAGGTTAATCCTTTACAATAAAAAAGTTGTCTTAGTATGTGCTGATCTGAATCTGAATCATGAATAATTTAGATTAGATCTAAAAAAGTTTATGATTTAATTTTTTAATTTAAATCTAAAATTAAATAAATATTAGATCTTTTTTAGATTATTTAGATTAGATCTAAATAATATCAGGATTGCACATACTACCATAAGGTTATCCTGCTGTAAGGTTTATACCTTATATTGAAAAGGTTGTCCTAGTATGTGCTGATCTGAGAAATCTAAATCATAAATATGTTAGATAAGATCTAATATAATTTATAATTTATTTTTAAATTTTAAATCTAATATTAAATAATTTATGATCTAATTTTGATCATTTAGATGATATCCATGTGATTGTTTCATGTTTTGATCTAGATCTTCATGTTGCATATGTTGATATGTAGCTTCATTTTTGAATCTAGTTTGCATATGTATGACATATAAGTTTTGTAGAATTTAAATTATGAACTTACTTTCTACAAAATCCTAGATTCAAAATCCTAGGACATGATCGAAACATTGAAACAAATCAGATCTAAACCATCATTTGAATTTGATTCAAAGTAAAGTGTTTACAATTTGAAAAATATTTTAAATAATAAAATTAGAAATTAGTTTTGAGATTCCATAAACCCAAACCCATAAACCTTGAACTTAATTGAGAATTAAGTGATTGTTTATGATCTAGGTTTATGATCTGAAGATCCTAAGATAATTTCATAAAACATGGGTTAAAGGGTCATGGGTTAGTTTGATTAGGTCCTTAACTGGGTTAGACCTAGGGTTAGATTAAATATGGACTTAGTTAAGAAATTGATCAAACCTAATTAATAGTTAATTAGGATTAGATCATTTCTTTAGATCAATTCAATAGTTATAGTTGATCAAAGTCCATACATCTAACAAATGGATAATGATCATGGCTCAGTGGTTGAGCTCGAGTCTTTAGGTAGAACAAATCAAAATTGATAAATTGATTGGTGTCTAAGGTAAGTCTGGCATCCTAGATCAATGGTTTCTAATTGGCATCCCGCTTACCTGACCATTTCTGATGGTATCTAAGGCTAGCCTTGGCAGACTCTTCCACCGATCTTACTTACCTAGCCAATGTGGTTAATTAGGTTTTGATTAGGTTGCTCATTGATTCATGCTAACCCATGTCACATAGAAAATCAATGAGACTGATTTTACTTAGTGAGATTGATATAGGTGCCCATGGATCAAAATTGATCCTAATCCTCATCAGTGACTTGAGAAGTCAATAGGAGGACTTGACTTGGTGAAGTCAATGGGAGCAAATTGGTCCATGTCCTTTTTATCCTCAAATCATTAATAATTTAATTTTTTTAAAATTATAAGATCCTTAAAATGATAAAGTTATGGAGATAACTGAGTCATAGCCTTCCATTAAGGTGTTTGATAATGGGTCCATTAACTCAATAATCATTAGACGCCCATAGGCCTGGTGCTTGTTGACTAATGGAATTATTATTCATCATATGACGACTTGGATGTGTCTCTCTAATGGTGGTTAGGTTGACCAACCATAGTTGGGCTTAATCATTCATTGGTTAGATGCACCAAGTATGGTCATGTTAATGGTTGGACCTAATCGGATCATTACAGTGGAGGCCCTTGTTTGGAATTATGTCCCATAGACAATTATCAGCCGATTGATGGTTGAGATATTATAATTAATTTATTAATTAATAAAAATATTCTGGCATCTTTTTTTTCATCATAAATTTATATTTTCTAATGAACTCCATTGTTGTGATGAAGTCCTTAGAACTATTTAGTTTCGATAAAGAGAGGATTTATCGATTAGTCCTTAAATTTATTTACAACCAAATGATATGCTGTTAATTAGGATGACAGCATCTATCGAGCATAGGTCGCTATGTGGCATATAGGTTGATTGTCCTCTTAATCAAGGAGAATGGAGATACTGGTATGGCATACAGATGAGATGTATGGGTACATCATCGTTGAACATGACCAACTCTAGAGTATTCTACTGTTGAGAATATCTCTGATGGGATATAGGTATAAGTATCCCAAAGACCTGAGATCACCTCAGTGACATGCAAGCAACTCACTATGCTCTGGTATCGGACTAACTAAATTTTTAATTCAGCAATGGAAGGCTTCTGAGCACAGTCAAGTGCTTGTGAAGTTGGAGTATGATCAAGATGGAATTGACCACTCCAAGAGTTGGAGAAGAATGTATCACTATATTTCAATATAGTAGAACCTTGGATAGGGTAATCCATCAGATGGATTTGATATTTTGAAATATAATATAGACAACCTAATCAGAGTTGATAGTTGAACTCTGAGGTATCCTACGAACATTATGGTCAAGGGGATGAATGATATGGAAACCATATTCGCATGGATTCTAAGGATGGTGTTCTACACCTTTTGACCTATCCGATCGTCGGGTATCTTTGCTAGATGGTCACTTCAATTGGTATAGAAATTTATTTCTGTACTACCGGCTTAGGTTCAAACCTATGAGGTCACACGCATTAGAGTTCATGTTCCGATTGGATAGTTTATCAGCGATTTAGAATCATTTTAGGGTTAAACAATCAATACAATTGGTATTTAATCTAGTGCAAGTGTTGTAGGAGGATTGATTACCAATTTAATTTTTAATTGACTTAATTTGATTAAACCAGAAGGCTAAGATTAAGTCTAATTAAATATGATTTAATTAATTTAGTTTGGACTTGATTGGATCGAGTTCAATTGGCTTATTGGATAAGTCAAGTGCAAAGAAGAACTAGTCCTAGTCTAACTAGGACTCGGGTTGATCTAATTTTTTAATTTAATTAGAAAATTAAATTAGAATTAAATATGATCTAATCTAATTTAATTAAGTTTTTAAATGAGTTAGCATTTTATTTAATTAGGCTGGTTTACTCTTATTTTTATTTGACAAAAAGACCTTGTTTCACCGAGTAAAAATAGGAGTCCTGTTGTGACTAGGACTCCCTATCCCTTGCGCCACCTAATCCTCTTGCCCCATCCTTTTCTCTTTGTATTTTTACATGAATAATCTCCATGCCCAAGGTTTCTCACACCTCCCTTCTCTCTTCTTTTTTCTCATATGGAAGTTTGTTGAAAGACCAAGTCAAAAGGGGAATTAGTTTTGCTTAAGGATTCTATGAGATAGAATCCTTGTCGACCAAAACTCTTCCCATAAGTGTGCCGACCCATCCTTCCATATTTTCTTTGATTTTCATGGTAAAAGAGGATATTTTTTTGTGCACCCCCCTTGATAGTCCATGGCAAAAATAAAAGGTGGGGGCACCCACGGCAAAAATAAAAGGTGAGGGCACCCAAGAGTTGGGTGCCCCAACAACTTCCCTTATTTGGTCCTTACTAGTCTAGGTTTTTAACCTAACTTTGACTCTGCATTTCTCTTTATTTAAAGAGAGTTTTTGACTAAAATTTTTATTTGTTGTAGACATTTGAGAGGCCTCTTTGGTAGAGAAAAAACTAAGAGAAATTCATCTGGGTCATGGTGATATTAAAAACACAAATCAAGGTGTCTAGAAAAGAACAAAGAAGAAGAAGAGTGTCTTCTTCTAGGATTTTTGTTTCAGATCTCTTCCTCCCTTTTGTGAGCTTTTGAGAGGTGTCTCAGCATCACAAATCTTTCTCTTTTCTTTTGATATTTTAAAGTATCTATATTTTGAAGGAGAAAGCATCGGATCAACCGTCGAAGAGAGATCAGCATAGTGCTAGCATACTATGCTGATTTCCTGCATCAGGATCTTTGATCGTGTTCGTGGGCTCGTGTGGATGACTCCTAGAAGCCGAACACAAGTATGGCTCGTGACTTCATCCTCATGCCCAGATCAGCAAGTTAGAACATGTAACTTGCTTAGGTAATAGATTTGATCTATTAACTTTATACCTACATTTGATGTAGTGTAGATCTAGGATGATTTGATCAATCTTTTCATTCTTGTTTGATTTTAATTTTTGATTCAATATCATGTCTTGATCATATAATAAATCTGAGATCTAGATATTTACATATTTATTTAAATAAATATTTAATATATTTAAGTCTTTCACTGTATGATCTTGAAAAAGTTTCAAGATCTACCTGTGAAATTCTATATCTGATTCTTTCAATTGGTATCAGAGCCTAGGTTCTTGTTACATGATTTTTATGCATATTTAGATTATTTCTTAGATTATATCAAATTTATAATTTAATTATTAAATCTAAAATTTAAAAAAAAAATTAGATATCGTGAACTGCCATAAGATTGTCCTGCTGTAAGGTTTACCCCTTACAGTGAAAATATTGTCCTAGTTCATGATGATCTAACTCTAATCATAAATTTATTAAATTTGATCTAATTTTATTTATAATTTAATAGATTTAAAATAGTTTAGATCTAAAAATAATATATTTTAGATTACACGGACTATCATAAGGTTGTCCTATTTTGAGGTATACCCCTTACAGTGAATAGGTTATCCTAGTACGTGCTGAACTAAAATATTAATCATAAAATTTTAGATTAGATCTAAGAAATTTTATGATCTGATTAAAAATATTTTAATCTAATTTCAATCATCATAAATATGTTAGATTTAATCTAGGAAGATCTATGATTGACTATTATTGAAACTGTTTCAATTACATGAACCTGTTTAGATTAGATCTAAAGTAGTTTTATATTTATTTTACTTGCATATTGATTATGAGTCAAACATGCAACTTGGTTGATAGAACCATATTGTAAAAATATTTTACAATCATGAAAATTATTTTCGAAATACCGAACCCCTATCCTCAGTCCAAAACTTAATTGAGAATTAAGAAGTTATTTGATTAGGATCTAGGATTGTGAATTGAAGATCCTAAGATGCAAATCATAACACATTAGATTAAATGGGTTAGTGAGAATTAGGTCCATTAATTTGGTTAGATGTAGGGTTAGATTAAAGAATGAATTTAATTAGAGAATTAACTAAATCTAATCAATTATTGTCTTAGATTAGGTCAAGGATTCTCTAGATCAATAATAATAGTTGTACTTAGTCAAGTCCATGTCTTTAACAAGACCCAAGATGGACTTGATACTTGGCTACGCGGTCTAGCATGAACTGTTAGGTTGATCTAATTGAAACTAATTAAACTAGTTGATATCTAAGATAAACCAGATTGGTGGTTTTTAATTAGCAGCCCGCTTACCTGGCCATTTTTAATGGTGTCTAAGGCAAGCTTTGGCAGACCCTCCCATCGATCGAACTTACCTGACCTTTAGATGAGATTATGTTTTGATTGAATCACTTGACTATTCGAGTTGACCCATATCAGCTAGGTAAATCAGTGTGACTGATTTAGGTGCTCCTTGACAAGCCTGTTAGTGGTCTCCCTTAAGCTGGCTTGGTGAAGCCAATGGGATGATCATGACAAGCTGGTTAATCTGACCTACTCACTTCTATAAATAAATTCTCTAAAATTATTAGGTTTCTAAAATGAAATAGTTATATGATAACTGGATCATAGCCTCCCATTAAAGTGGATGATAATAGATCCATCAATTGGATAATCATTGGAGGCCCAAAGGCCTGGTGCTTATTGGTTGATGGAATTATCATTCATTATATGATCTCTTTGATATATCTTTCAAAATGGTGGTCAGGTGGGCCAACCAAAGTTGGGCCTAATCATTCATTAGCTAGATGGGCTAAGTATGGTCATATTAATGGTTAGACCTAACTAGACCCTTTTCTGAGAAGGCCAAAGCCAATTGATTAGGGGCTGGGGAAAAATTTAATTACGAAAAATTATTTGAAGAAATAATTGGTTATGATCCTACCCTTAGATGTACATGGGTTGGCCAACCAAAGTTGGGCTCATGTGTAGTCTATGTGAATTCTAGTATCCACTAAAAAATTAGGATAATTTCTCAAATTTAAGGTAGAGGCTACCAATTCGAATAGAATAGTGGAAGAAATCTTTTGATTAAAATCCAAATTTTTAGATTTAATGAATCAATTACTAATTAGATTTTGATTTTTCTTTGTGCAGACATAGCCACTTCCCTATCGCTCCGATCATTGATGGATAATAATAAGTTGGTGGGACCCAACTTTGATAGCTGGTATCGAAAGTTGAAGATTGTCTTGGAGCATGAATGAATCCTATATGTGCTGACCGATTCTGCACCTGAGGAGCCAACTGCCAATGCACGTGGAATAGTCAGAGATATTTATCAGAAGAGGCTTAGTGACTGAACCATGGTGCACTGCATTATGCTGGCTGCAATGAGCAATGTGTTTAATCATAGGTTTGAGATAGCTCAGCCAAATTAAATGCTCCAAGTGTTGGAGGATTATTTTGGCACATCCGATGATGTTGAGAGGCGCAAGACTAGTTGCACCAGCTTCAATGCTAGAATGCAGGATGGAGCCTCTGTCACTTATCATGTACTATACATGATCAAGCTGATAGAGCACTTAAGCAAACTTGGCTTTTCCTTGCATGAGCAACTTGCGAAAGATGCAATACTAAACTCACTACCAAAGTCTTATCTCCCTTTCCTTACTCATTACAGAATGACAAAGCTTGAAATAAACTACCACGGCTTACTAGGGTTACTTCAGAACTTTGAGAAGGATCACCAGCTCCATAAAGTGTTGGTAAACTTAGTGGGTGGTTCATCTTCTAGTTCTTGATCCTTTAGGAAAGGAAAGAAGAACAAGAAGAATAAAACAAAGAAGGTGCAAGCTTAGGCTGGGACATCAATGTAGGGCCAGACCAGAAAGATTAAGCCTGATAAGAGTCAAGCTGAATGCTTCTTTTGCAAGAAGCGAGGGCACTGAAAGAGGAACTGTCCTCAGTACATTGCCTTCCTGGATCCAAATAGACAGAGAAAGAAGCAAGCTATTGCTGGGCAAGGTATTTATATGATAACTCCTTGCAATTTCTCTATTTGTGATATTACTAATTGGGTATTGGATATCGATAGCCCTTACCATATTTGCAATTCATTGCAGGGGTTGCAGGTTAGTAGGTTATCATTTCTGAATGTTGTAGATGGAAGACTAGTTTTAGTTCTAGCTTTAGGAGTTTTGAAACTTGTATTTGAATCTAATATCGTTGTTCTTAGTGATTGTCATTTTTGTCCTAGTTTATTTTTAAAAATCATTTCTGTAGGTCTTTTAGCCATGAACAATTATTAAATTTTAATAAAAAAATGAGTTTGTAATGTTATTATAAATGGTGTTATTGCTTTTTGTGGACAATTGAACAATGGTGTATATATATTATCACAACTTATTTAGGTAGTCTATTCTACTGGCAAGCATCCTAGATTAGATAGTGTATCAGATATCTACTTATGGCACTATAGGCTAGGTCATATAAACAAGAACAGGATAAATAGGTTGACTCAAGAGGAAATCCTCGAAGTCAGTGATTGTGAATCACTTTCAACTTGTGAGTCCTATCTTCTTGGTAAGATGACCAAGTCATCTTTTACTAAAAAAGATGAGAGAGCCAATAAGCTCTTAGGTCTAGTACAAATTGATGTATGTGGACCAATGAGCACAAGTGTCAAAGATGGATATGTCTACTTCATCACTTTCATAAACAATCTATATAGATATGGATATGTCTATCTGATGAAAAATAAGTTAGATTCTTTTGAAATATTCATACAATTCCGAAGTAAAGTAGAAAAACAAACTGAAAAGAGTAATAAAATGCTTCAGTCTAACTGAGGAGGAGAATACCTTTCGGATGAGTTTCTTACATATCTAGGAGAGAATGGAATTATCTCCTAATGCACTCCTCTTGGAACACCACAGCATAATGGTGTGTCTGAAAGGAGGAACTGGGCTCTATTAGACATGGTCCGATCCATGATGAAATTTGCCAGCTTGTCGATATCCTTCTGGGAATATGCACTCAAATCAACTTATTATCTATTAAATAGGATTTCAAGTAAGTCTGTAGTTAAAACCCCATATGCGATATGGACAGGACGTAAGCCAGCACTTTCACACCTTAGGGTTTGGGGGTGCCCAGCTTATGTCAAACAGTTAATTACACATAAACTTGGACCTAGGTCTGGCAAGTATACATTCATAGGGTACCCAAAAGAGATCAAAAGATATTATTTCTACCATGCTGATGAACAAAAGTTGTTCATCAACCTTAGCGCAACATTTTTGAAAAAGGAGTTCTTTGGTGAAGGAACTGTTGCCTCTAAGGTTGAACTTGATGAAGTTCAATAGATAGAAAGTCCAACACAGAATGTTGAACCTAAGTCAGATTTGATCAGATCAGATCCCAAGCCCAGTGAACCAACACCATTAAGGCGATCCGGTAGAGTACTGTGCCATCCGAACAAATACTATGAATTTTTGGTCCAGGATGGTGATCCCATCGATCTCGATGAGAATGATGAGGATCCGATCACTTATATGGATGTGATGCAGAGATCCGACTCTGAGCAATGGCTAAAAGCCATGAGATCCGAAATAGATTCTATGAAGGTCAATGATGTATGGACATTAGTTGACCCACCTGAAGGGGTTAAACCCATTGGGTGTAAATGGGTATTCAAAAGGAAAAGAGGTGCAGACAGAAAGGTAGAGATCTATAAAGCCCATTTGGTTACCAAGGGATATCATCAATATTATGGTATTAACTATGATGAGACATTCTCCCTAATGGCAATGCTTAAATCCATTCAGATAATGCTTGCAATAGCTGCCCATCTGGACTATGAGATCTGGCAAATGGATGTGAAGATGGCTTTCCTAAATGAAAAGCTAATCGAAGAGGTGTATATGATACAACCTAAGAGGTTCACATCTATAGATGAGTCCAAGGTGTATAGGCTTTAATGATCCATTTATGGATTAAAGCAAGCATCTCATAGTTAGAACATACGTTTTGATAAAGTGATCAAAATGTATGGCTTCATTAAGAACGGAGAAGAATCCTACAATTACAAATGGGTAAATGGTCCAGCAGTGGTACTCCTTATTTTGTACGTGAATGACATTCTCTTAATCAAAAATGACATCCCCATACTATAAGAAATAAAAGTCTGGTTGTCATCACAGTTCTCCATGGAGGACTTGGGTGAAGCATCCTACATCCTTGGGATGAAGATCTATAGGGATAGATCTAAAAGGATGCTTGGTATATCCCAGTCCACGTACATAGAAACTATGCTGAAGAGGTTCAGCATGAAGAATTCCAAAAAGAGCTATCTCTCGATAGGCCAAGAAATTTCTCTCTCTAAGAAGGATTATCCGACAACTCCTGAAGAGAGAGAGCGTATGAGTAGAATTTCATATGCTTCGACAGTGGGATCTATTATGTATGCAATGACATATATGAGATCAAACATGGCATACTCACTAAGAGTAGTGACTAGATGCCAGTCTGACCCTAGAGAAAATCACTGAAAGGTGGTTAAAACCATCCTTAAGTATTTGAGAAATACTAAGGATCGATGGTTGGTTTATGGTGAGTTAGATTTGAAGCTTGTGGGGTTTACAGACTCCAGCTTTCAATCTGACCATGATGATAGTAGAACTGTGTTGGGATATATCTTTACTCTAAATGATGGAGCCATCTACTGAAAAAGTTTCAAGCAGCATATAGTGGCTAACACTGTTTGTGAAGTAGAGTATATGGCAGCATCAGATGCAACAAAAAAAGCTATGTAGTTGAGGAAGTTCATCACTGAGCTCGGAGTGGCATCCTCTATTGATGGTTCAGTCCTACTCTACTGCGATAGCACTGGTGCCATAACTCAAGCAAAGGAATCGAAGGCACACTAATGGACAAAGCATATTCTGCGCTGCTTCCATTTGGTCTATGAGATCATGGATCGTGATGATGTCGACCTTCAGAAGATTGATGAAAAGGAGAATTTAGCCGACCGCTTCACTAAAGCCCTGGCAATCAAGGAGTTCAACAACAATAAGTCGAAGATGGGTATTACATACTGTGCTGAGTGGCTTTAGAACAAGTGAAAGTTGTTGGAAATTATGTTCCAAAGCCAATCGTCAGCCTGTTGATGGTTGAGATATTATAATTTATTTATTAATTAATAAAAATATTTTGGCATCTTTTTCTCATCATAAATTTATATCTTCTAATGAACTTCATTATTGTGATGAAGTCTTTAGAACTATTTAGTTTTGATGAAGAGAGGATTTATCGATTAGTCCTCAAATTTGTTCATGACCAAATGATAGGCTGTTAATTAGGACGACAGCGTCTATCAAGCATAGGTCGCTATATGCCATATAGGTTGGTTGTCCACTTAATCAAGTAGTGTGGATACACTGATATGGCATATAGATAAGATATATGGGTACATCATCATCGAAGATGACCAACTTCAGAGCATTCTACCATCAAGAATGTCTTTGATGGGATATAGGTATAAGTATCCCTTAGATCTGAGATCACCTCAGTGACTTGCAAGCAACTCACTGTGCTTTGGTACCGAACTAACTAAATTTCAAATTTAGCAATGGAAGGCTTCTGGGCACAGTCAAGTACTTGCAAAGTTGGAGTGTGAAAAAGATGGAATTGACCACTCTAAGAGTTGGAAAAGAATGTATCACTGTAATTCAATATAGCAAAACCTTAGCCAGGATAATCCATCAGATGGATTTGATATTTTGAAATATGTTGTGGACAACCTGATCAGAGTTGACAGTTGAACTCTGAGGTGTCCTACGGGAATTATGGTCAAGGGGATGAATTATATGGAAACTATATTTGCATGGGTTTTAAGAATGGTGTTCTACACATTTCGACCTATCCAGCTGTCGGATATCATTGCTAGATGGTCACTTTGATTAGTACAAAAATTTATTCCTATGCTACCACTTAGGTTTAGACCTATGAGGTCACACATATTAAAGTTCACATTCCGATCGAATGGTTGATCAGCAATTTAGAATCATTTTAGGGAAACAATCAATATGATTGGTGTTTAACCTAGTGCAAGAATTATAGGAGGATCGATTAGCAATTTGATTGCTAATTGGCTTAATTTGATTAAGTCAGAAGGTTGAGATTAAGTCTAATTAAATATTATTTAATTAAATTTGGTTTGGGCTTGATTGGATCAAATCTAATTGGCTTATTGGATAAGTCATGTGCAAGGAAGAACTAGTCCTAGTTTAACTAGGACTCGGGTCAACCCAATTTATTAATTTGATTAGAAAATTAAATTAAATTAAAATTAAATCTGATTTAATTTAATTAAATTAAATTTTTAAATAGTTTAGGATCTTATTTAATTGGATTGGTTTACCCTTATTTTTATTTGGTTAAAAGATCTTGTTTGACGAAGTCAAAATAAGAGTCCTAGTGTGACTAGGACTCCCTATTCCTTGTGCCACCTAATCCTCATGCCCCATCCTTTTCTCTTTGTGTTTTTACATGAATAATCTCCATGCCCAAGGTTTCTTACACCTCCCTTTTCTCTTCCTATTTCTCATAAGGAAGTTTGTTGGAAGACCAAGTCAAAAGGGGAATAAGTTTTGCTTAAGGATTCTATGAGATAGAATCCTTGTCAACCAAAACTCTTTCCATAAGTGTGTCGACCCATCCTTCCTTATTTTCTTTGATTTTAATGATAAAAGAGGAAATTTTTTTGTGCACCCCCCTTGCTGGTCCATGGCACAAGGAAAGATGGGGGCACAAATTTTTGGCTGAAATTTTTCTGGATTGTATACATTTGAGAGCCCTCTTTGGTGTAAAATAATTAGAGAAAAATTCATCTAGGTTATGGAGATATTAGAAACACAAATCAGAGTGTCTAGAAAAAAACAAAGAAGAAGAAGAGGGTCTTCTTCTAGGGTTTTTGTTCTAGATCTCTTTCTTCCTTTTATGAGATTTTGAGAGATGTCTCAGTATCACAAATCTTTTTCTTTTCTTTTAGTATTTTAGATTATCCAAGTTTTGATGAAGGAAGCATCAAATCAACCATCGAAGAGAGATCAGCACAGTGCTAGCATAATGTGCTGATTTCCTGCATCAGAATCTCTGATCGTATTCATGAACTCATGTGGACAACTCTTAGAGGCCGAACGCATCTATGGCTTATGACTTCATCCTTGATAAGAGTATGATGTTGTCATTAAGACACCGTATTTATCAGTTTAATCCAACTTTATAATTAAAAATACATAGATAGCAGTGAGTCGGGTCGAATCCATAGGGAAGGTAGTGTTTTAGCTTTGAAATCTTTAATTTTTGAAAAAAAAGAAATAGTTTTCAAATCAAAAGTAAAGTCAGAAATTAAAAAATAAAAATTAAAAGATGCAAAAATTTAAACTTGGTACTAAGATCTACGAGTTAAATCTTAGCATCTACTTGCAATAAAATAAAAAGCAATAATTAAAGTGTAAAAATTAAATTACAATAAAAATAAAGAGCATGAAATTAAAAAGAATAAAAATAAATATTATATTAATTAAAAGGTTCATAATTTAAATACATAAAAAAATAAATAAATAAAATAGGCTAATCTCTGATCTTGGATCGGCATCGATAGAAAGATGGTGTCGAAGCCCAGCTCTTCTTCTCGGCACCTGTTGCATTGAAGCAGCTTCTAATCCAAAGTTTGACTCTACCCTATACCAAATCTTCACCTTGATCGAAGATCTATGAATTCTAGAAGCTTGAGATCTTATTTATAGAGCTAGGAGGAGTGGAGGATTTTCTTCTAGGCAATATGGGATAAAGAGCCTTTTTAATCGTCAAAATAGGAAGAAATCCGAGTAAAATTTGGATTGAAATAGCTTTTAGATGAATCTGGTGAAGTCTGGTAAAATCTAGCCATTCAATAGGAATCCAATAGACCAAAAATCATCAAAATCGAATGTGTATCGGTCTAGATTAGGTCGGATTAAATTTTGGTCATTTATCGTACGTTGATGAAGAAAATCTGGTCGCTAATCATGCGTTGGAAGTCTTGATCATCGTCCGGAGCATTCTGGATCATTGGATCTGAGTCAAATGTGAGCGCTGTTGTTCGATGGTGATCCATATGAAGTCTAAAGCTGAATCAAAGTAGAAAATTTTCTCCACCATCCAATCTTCAATGCAATCAATCGAATCCATCCAATCACGCCTTTATTGTTCCCATAGACCGTATGGACTGGCTACACCACACACCGCAATAAATCAGCGTCTTCTATCATCAAATGAAAAGTTCAAAATACCCTGTGAGCCATGATAGATTTTCTGTAAACCCTTTAAGGGTTTAGGTCCACCACGTGTCGTGCTTTGTTTCGTCGGTTGTCGCTAAGCTGACGGTCTACGCCTGGATCATGGACTGACTGGCTTGCTAGCTAGGCTTGAGTCAACTTGGTCGACATGCCAACTTGGCTTGCTGGCTAGGCGTGTTTGGATGCGTCGGCTAATATGACACGGCGGCTTAAGCTGGCTGAGCCATATGTTATTTTTCATTCAATTTTTTATTTATTTTATTTATTTAAAAATTCATATCTTCTCCATTTTAGCTTTATTTTATTTCAAACTTATTTTGTTATGATAAAAAAAATAAGCTCTTTCCATTGATTATAATTTTTTTTAATTTTTATTATTTTTAATTAATTTTTAATTAATAAAAATATTAATTTTTCAAAAATATATATAAATTGATCATTAATTCTTAAAAATTAATATAAATTAATTAATAAATTAATACTTTTATTGATGAATTTATGATACTTATCACATCCTCCAACTTAAACTTTGCTCATCCTCGAGTAAAGAAAGAATTTAGTTTTAAATATCTTTTAACTTTAGAGTTTCGAATTTTACCTAAGCAGTTTTCAAAATGGCCATTGAGATTCAGTAAAGTATAAGTGAGGTATATCATTGGGGTATTAATACTTATCAATAATAAAATTAAGTAAAGAACATTAAATTTTTCTAATCTTTTTTTAAATTATCCCACCTTTATCTTTGATTTGTCTAAACTTTTATATAGACAAGTGTATTGCTACTTCTGCCCTTTATTTATTGATTTTTATTTTCACATTGTCCACTTTTTGATGTGAATATCATTGCTTACTTAGGCAACGAAATCCGATTACTCAGTGAAAAACCAATATATATATATTTTTAAATATTGTACCACTATTGAGTGTCTTAACCTCTTAAGCTTTTTATTTAATCCATGTAGCGAGTCTCGAGTCAATGACTCCCAAATCAGTTAGCTTTAGGGCACTAGGTATAGAATACCCCTTGGGCTTACTAGCTTGAATTAAATAGGCTATGAGTTAAGATTAGCTTTACAATGAGCTTCTTTGCCCTATCTACCTTTTGATGCGAAACTCAATGCTTGCTTAGGCAAAGAGATCCGGTTACTCAGTGAGAAGTACTTAAAAACTATTTTATTTAATTATTTATATGAAAAATATATAGTTATCCTACATAAACTCATAAAAAATAAACTTTTCTTTGATGCTAGTAGAGAAAATTAGAAATGCTCAAAGAAAAAACTTTTTATGTTCTAGACTTAACTCTTTATTTGATTTTCTTAATACTTGATCCCTCCATATCTCACAAAGTTTCGAATATGTGCATCAATTTTTTTTTAAAAATGCTTAGTTTAATTTGATTCTTAAGCATAATTAGGTGTCTAAATACTAAATACTAACTTTTTTGAGGACTTAAAATTTTAAAATTTTTATTTTTCTCCCCCCAACTTAATCGATATTATCCTCAATAGAAAAAAAAATGAAGGATGTAATAAAGAACATGAAAGAATACACCTAACTTAATGTATTTGGTCCAGCATATGCCTTTGAAAATTTAAGCTCTCCTTCCAACTTTTTTAAATTATCCTAAAGAAAGATCAACTAAAAAGATAAACTAAACTAAAGAAAACTAAATATTGGATTGCCTCCCAATAAGCCCTAAGTTTACCGTCTTCTGCCAGACATAATGCAGCTTACTATCCTGTGTCAAATATTGGATTGAGAAATTTCAATGGTTTTGGATTGCCAATCTCAAGAACATAATTTCTTATCTATTTATCGATGTAATTATTGGTAATTTTAGAGACATAATTTGTGACCTCATTCTCAGACCCATGTTTATGAAGAATTTCTTCTATTTGTTCTTCTAAAATGCTCATGAATTGAGTTTTTGAATTAGGAGTTAAGTTTAATGCATTGGTACTGGAAGGGTGTCTAAAGACGGGTTTAATTCTGAAGGTAAATTAATGTGATCTTGTTTACACAACTCCATTGACACTTTATTACATGCCTCTTGATCTTTGTAAGAAGAACCAACTTCTAGGATTGAAGGGAATAGGACATTAGGTTTATAAGTCTTGGATAAATCATCTATTCTCTTTTTTTCTATGTCTATCTCATTTAAACTAGAACCAACATCAGTACTAATTTTAGATTTAGATTCTTCTATATGGTTAGTCTTAGTACTAATCTGTTCTTCTAAATTTTTATTTTAGCTAGCATCAGTACTAGCCTCTATCATCTGATCTTGGTATGGGTCCATAAGAATCCTATAGCTTTTAAGTTCAGAAATTACTTTGGCACTCTCAAATTGGAGATTCTTAAGTGAGACATTAAATTGATAACTTGGTCCAGATGGTTGGTGGACAATAGGTGGGTTGTTTGAAATTAGTAGGCTCGGTAGTTAATCTAGTTCTCTCCTCATATTAGACTCAACTAATTATCCTATTTGAGTTTCTAGTCTGGCGATAGATTGTTGTTGAGTCAAAATCAATTGTTGAAGTTGGTTAAATCTATCATCAGCTAGATTGGTCTATTGGAGAGGTGGGTATGAGGGCTGATTATAATATGATGACTAAAAAGGCTGACTAGGCTGAACTCTATTATAAGCATAGTCTTGGTATTGAGATCTATTCTGATAATTTTGCACTGGTGAAGTTTGGATCTGAGCCTGAGTCTGTTGTGGTTTTCAAGAAAAATTAGGATGGTTTCTTCAGCTAGAGTTATATGAATTTAAAAATGGATCATTAACCGACTTGGAGTAGCCTTGAGCAACTTGGACTTATTCTTGGATAAAAGGTGGAAATTATGCAGCCATAGGACATTCACTCATAAGTTGGGTTGGGCTAGCACAAATAGAACAAAACTGATAATTAGAAGGTGATGTGAATTATGCAGAAGATTATTGACCTAGAGTTAGGAGTTGATCTAATTTTTGGGCAAAAGATCAATTTTATCTAATTTTTGAACTATTAGATTCAGATCAGCCATTTGATTATCAGGTTTAATATGAATCAATCATTCAATTAAGTTTAACTAAATTAAAAAAAATGATTTCCTATAGTGCATGTATTAGTGTAACCCTAATGTATGGTTTAAAATTTTTTTAGATTTTTTAAGATTTTTTTATATATATTTTATTATTTTATTATATTATTATTTTTTTAAAAAATAATTTTTTTAAAATTATTTTAAATATTTTAATCATTATTTTTAATTTAATTTAATTATTATTTTAAATATTTTTTTATTTAGTTTAATTTAATTTTTATTTAGTTTAATTTAATTTTATTTTATTTTTATAGGAGAAAGGAGAAGAAAGAAAGAAGAGTTCTAAAGAAGAGGTTCTAAGGAATCCTAGAACTAAGAAGAGAGAGAAGAATTAGGTTTAATTAGGTTTGATGTTGGTTAGCAATCAAGTTGGTCAATTAATTATGACTAATGGTTATCCTAGATCTAAATAGCTCCTAACTACCAAGATCATCTTCAAGCCCTTCAAGTGTAGGATCAGTCAATCAACTGGCCAGATAAGTGTAAGGTCACTAGAAGTTCCTCCGTTGCTTGCCTTAGACACCAACTATGCTTGGCTAGGTAAGCTAATGGAACCAATAAGAAACCTTCTTCTTTCGGGCCAAGTCATCCCTGAACCATTTTTCTAGACACCAGTCAAATTGATTAATACTAACCTAGTTCAACTCTTAGGGTTCCTTGTTCTAATGAGCTCGAGTTCCTAGGGCTGATGTCTAATTATTTTTAAAATTAAAAGCTTAGGTCAATGCAGGATGCTGGTTAGTTGTTTGTGGGCTAAGTAAGGATGATCAAATCCCCATCTTATCTTATTTAATTGGGTTGTGCCCTTAACTTGGTTTAATATGAATTAGCATAAAAAATTTTTAATCAAAAGATTCTATGCAATTTAAACTAGATGCATGCAACTAATTAAATTCTGAAAGGCTTACCTTGCCTCCAGCAATCATCGGAAAAAATAAAAATAAAACTAATATGATGCATGCTCTAAATTGTTAGGTTTTCTAATCTTATCATCGAGTTTTTAATTAGGTTTAAATGGATAATTTTTAAATTAATCTGATAATAAAATAAATGAATAAATAAAATAAATAAAAAGGAAAGAGGACTAGGGTTAGGATTGATCTCACCAAGCAAAACTGAATGATTTGCTCCTTGCCCTGGTTCTTTTTGTTCTTTAACCTCTTTTTCTGCAAAATAAAAAAAATAGCAAGCAATATTTATAAGAAAATAAAAATTATATTTATAATTTATTTATAGAAAAATTAAAGAGATCAAAAATTTAATGTCCATGTCTTACCCGATAATGGCACCAAAAACTAGATAAGACCACGATGTTGTCGTTATGACACTATGTTTATTAGTTTAATCCAACTTCATAATTAAAAATACGTAGATAATAGTGAGTCAGATTGAATCCATAGGGAAGGTAGTATTTTAATTTTGAAATCTTTAATTTTTGAAATGAAAAAAGAAAAGAAAAAAGTTTTGAATTCAAAAATGAATTCAGAAAATAAAAAGCAAAAATTAAAAGATGTAAAAATTTAAACTTACTACTAAGATCTACTAGTTAGATCTTAGCATCTACTTGCAATGAAATAAAAAATAATAATTAAAGTATAAAAATTAAATTATAATAAAAATAAAGAGCATGAAATTAAAAAAGTATAAAAATAAATATTATATTAATTAAAAGGTTCATAATTTAAATACATAAAAAATAAATAAATAAATAAAATAATCTAATCTCCGATCTTGGATCGGCATCGATAGAAAGATGGTGTAGAAGTCCAGCTCTACTTCTCGGCATCCGTTGCTTTGAAGCAGCCTCTAATCCAAAGCTTAGCTCTACCCTATACCAAAGCTTCATCTTGACCAAAGATCTATGAATTCTAAAAGCCTAGGGTCTTATTTATAGAGCTAGGAGGAGCGAAGGATTTTCTTCTAGGCAATCTGGGACAAAGAGCCTTTTTAATCGTCAAAATAGGAAGAAATCCAAGTAAAATTTGAATTGAAACAGTTTTAGATGAATCTGATGAAGTCTGGTGAAATCTAGCCATTCAATAGAAATCCAATGGACCAAAAATTATCAAAATTAGATATGTATCGACTCAAATTAGGTCGGATTAAATTCTGGCCGTTGATCGTGCATTGATGGAGAAAATTTGGTCACTGATTGTGCATTGGCTATCTTGATCATTGTTAGGAGCATTCTAGACCATTGGATCTGAGTCAAATGTGAGCGCTATCGTCTGATGGTGATCCGCATGAAGTTTGAAGCTGAATCAAAGTAGAAAATTTTCTCCACCATCTAATCTTGACTATAATCAACCGGATCCATCCGATCATGCCTTTACTATTCCCATAGACCGCATGGACTGGCTGCACCACACACCACAATGAATTAGCGCCTCCTCTTATCGAATGAAATATCCAAAATGCCCTATGAGCTACGATAGATTTTCTGTAAACTCTTTAAGGGTCTAGGTCCACCACATATCGCTCTGTGATTCGTCGGTTGTCGCTGAGCTGGCAATCTACGCCTGGATCATGGACTGACTGGCTGGCTAGCAAGGCTCGAGTCGACTTCATCGGCGCACCAGCTTGGCTAGCTGGCTAGGCGCATTTGGACATGTCGACTGATATGATGTGGTGGCTTGAGCCGACTGAGTCGTATGTTATTTTTCATTCAATTTATTTATTTATTTTATTTATTTAGAAATTCATATGTTCTCCATTTTAGCTCCATTTTGTTTCAAACTTATTTTGTTGTGATAAAAAAAATAAGCTCTTTCCATTGATTATAAAATTTTATTTTTTTAATTAATTTTTTAATTAATAAAATACTAATTTCTAAAAAATATATATTAATTGATCATTAATTTTTAAAAATTAATATAAACTAATTAATAAATTAATATTTTTATTGATAAATTTATGATACTTATCAATCCTCAAGCCCAGATCAGCAAGTTGGAATGTCTAACTTGCTCAGGTAATAGATTTGATCCATTAACTTCATACCTGCATTTGATGTAGTGTAGATCTAGGTTGATTTGATCAATCCTTTTTTTTTTAAATTTTAATTTTTAATTTAATATCATATCTAGATCATGTAATAGATCTAAGATCTAGGTGTTTACATGTTTATTTAAATAAATATTTGGTTTACTTAAGTCTTTCACTACATGATCTTGAAAAAGATTCAAGATCTAACCATGAAATTCTAGATCGGGTTCCTTCAGCCCTAGCCTACTGATTAGATTTTTAGGGTAAAATTGAATTACTTGAAGTTATTTGAAGAAATAATTGATTATCAACCTATCCTTAGATGTACATGGGTTGACCAACCATAGTTGGGCTTATGTGCAGTCTATGTGGATTCTAGTATCTACTAAAAAATTAAAGTAATTCTCCGAATTGAAGGTAGAGGCTACCAATTCAAATAAAATAGTGGAAGAACTTTTAGACTAAAGTCCAAGTCTCTAGGCTTAATATAATTCATATACTTAGGTCATTATTCTCTTTTCTTAAAATAAGGCTAAACCCTAATTGCTCCTATCACTGTTAGACAGTGATGACTTATGGGACCCAACTTCGATAATTAGTATCGAAAGTTGAATTTGGTTCAGTAGTATGAATGAATTCATACTGGGGCCTCTTAGCCTAGTAAAAATAATTAGTCCAAAATTAATCTAAATCAAGCATAGTGCTTTCACTGTTGGAGCAGGATCATAGGAAGAAGAATTTTCTTACTTTCCTTGACCGTAACAATCTAAACAAGAGAAATGAGCAAGAGTTACTTATCAAGGATGTTATATGATAGCACCTTAAAATTTTTCTATATGAAATTCTACTACCTGGATATGAGACATCGATAGTTCTATACAATTTGTTGCAAGAACTACAGGTAAGTGGAATATTTAAAAATGATGAGAAATACCTTAACATTTTGGATGGAAGTCTTATTCCAATCCCAGCTTTAGGAATTGTCAAGCTTATTTTCAAAGATATCATTTTGAGTGATTGTCACTATTGTCCATCTTTATGATTAATGTGTTCTCTATTGGCCTTTTGGCTCGGGATGGTTATTATTTATAAATAAAGGGGATTGTTGTGATATTATTATGAATAATATTACAGTAATACATTGATAAGCATCATAAATTTACTAATAAAAGTATTAATTTATCAATTAATTTATATTAATTTTTAAGAATTATCAATCAATTTATAAAAATTCATATTTTTATTAATTAAAAAATTAATTAAAAAATAATAAAAAATAAATAAAAATTAAAAAATAAAATTTTATTATGAGTAGAAAGAGCTCATTTTTTTGATCACAACAAAATAAATTTCAAGAAAAATGGAGCTAAAATGGAAAAGATATAAATTTTTAAAAAATATAAAATAAATAAAAATTAAATAAAAAAGAAAATGGCTCAACCGGCTCCGCAAGCCGAGCCACCAAGCCAAGCCGAGCCACCAAGCCAAGCCAAGCCATCAAAGCCGACTCAGCCATTGAAGCCATCAGTCGGTCTACGATCCAGGCGTGGACCGCCAGCTCAGCAAAATCCGGCGAATCAGAGCCTGCCACGTGGTGGACCTAGACCCTTAAAGGGTCTACAAAAATTTATCGCGGCTCGCAGGGCAATCTGGTCATTTCACTCAGTGACAGAAGCGTTGATTGATTGCGGTGTGCGGTGCGGCCGGTCTACACGGTCCATGGGAACAGTGATTGCGCGATCGGACGGCTGCGGTTGATTGCGGTTAAGATCGGACGGTCAGCATTTTTTTCGATTGCCAATTTCACTCGGATCACCATCGAATGGCAACGCCTAATTCCAGCTTCGATCCGACGATCCAAAATGCTCTCGACGGTGATCAGGACTCCCGAAGCATGATTTGCGGCCAGATTTCCTCGATGAAGCGCGATCGGACGGCCAGAATTTAATCCGACCCGATCTGAGTTGATCTGCATCCGATTTTGATGATTTTTGGACCGTTGGATTCCTATTGAACGGATGGATTTTATCAGATTTATCAGAGACATATAAGAGCTATTTTAATTCAAATTTTATTCAAATTTTGATGATTACAAAGTTCATTAGTCCCACATTGCTTTTAGAAAAAAATATCCAGCCCTCCTAGCACTATAAAAAGGACCCTAGGCCTCCAGAAATCAATATCTCCGATCAAGGTGAAGCTTTGGTATAGGGCGAAGCCAGGCTATGGGTTAAAGGCTGCTTCGAAGCAACGGATGCCGAGAAGAAGAGCCGAGCTTCTACACCATCTTTCTGCCAATGCCGATCCAAGATCAGAGATCAGGCTATTTTATTTTATTATTATTATTTTTTTAAAATTTTATGTATTTAAATTCTGAAATTTTAGTTAATAAAAATTTTATTTTTGTATTTTAATTTCTTATTTTTTATTGTAATTTAATTTTTGCACTTTAAATTATTGCTTTGCAAGTAGATGCTAAGATCTAACTAGTAGATCTTAGTACCAAGTTTAAATTCCTGCACCTTTTAATTTTCGCTTTTAATTTTCCGACTTCACTTTTGATTCTAAAAATTCTTTTCTTCTTTTTTTTTTAAAAATCAAAGATTTCAAATATAAAAACACTACCTTCCCTGTGGATTCGACCCAACTCACTACTATCTACGCATTTTTAATGATTTTAAGAATTCGGATTAAATTGATAAACACTGTGTCTTAACGACAACATCGCGTCCCTATCAAGTTTTTGGCACCATTGTCGGGAAAGGTTTTTGATTTTTGATTTTGATTTCTTTGATTTATTAAAAATAATTTCGGCAAATGCAACCTTTCAAGTTTTTGGCGCCGTTGCCGGGGAAGGAATAGATGCTATTTTTTTTCTTTAATTTCTTTGAATTTTTTTGTAAATTAATTATTTTTTTTAATATTGCTTACTAATTTTTTTTATTTATTTTGTAGAAAAAAAAAGAGAAAACAAAGAAAGCATCAAATTTTGGTGAGATCAATCCTAACCCTAGTCCTCTTTTCTTTTTATTTATTTATTTATTTATTTTATTTTTAAATTAATTTAAAAAAATATTTATTTAAACCTAATTAAAAGCCTCATGATAAGATTAGAAATCCTAACTGTTTAGAGCATGCATCATATTAGTTTTATTTTTATTTTTAGTTTTATTTTTTTTTGGTGATTGCTGGAAGCAAGGTAAGCCTTTCAGAATTCAATTAGTTGCATGCATCTAGTTTAAATTGCATAAAACCCTTTGATTGAATTTTTTTTTCATGCATATTCATATTAAATCAAATTAAGGGCACAACCCAATTAAACAAGATAAGGTGGGGATTTGATCACCCTTCCTTAGCCCACAAACAATCAACCAGCATCCTGCATTGACCTAAGCCTTTAAATTAAAATCAATTAGACATCAACCCTAGGAAGTCGAGCTCAATAGGACAAGGAATCCTAAGAGTTGAACCAGGTTAGGATAAGTCAATTTGACTGGTGTCTAGGAAAGTGGTTCAGGGACGATTGGGCCCGAAGGAAGGTGGATTCTAATTGGTTCCGTTTGCTTACCTGGCCAAGCACAATTGGTGTCTAAGGCAAGCAACGGGGGGACTCCCACCAACCTTATACTTACCTGGCCAGTTGATTGGCTAATCCTACACTTGGAGGGCTTGAAGGTGACCTTGGCAGTTAGGAGCTGTCTAGATCTAGGATAACCCTTAGTCAGGATTGATTGACCAACTTGATTGCTAACCAACATCGAACCTAATTAAATTTAATTCTTCTCTCTCTTCTTAGTTCTAGGACTCCTTAGGACCTCTTCTTTAGAACTTTTCTTCTTTTTTTTCGTCTAAAAATAAAATAAAAATAAAATAAAAATAAAATAAAATAAAATAAAATAAAAATTAAATTAAACTAACTAAAAAATATTAAAAATGATAATTAAATTAAATTAAATTAAATTAAAATTAACCAATAAAATAATTTTAAAAAAATAATTTTTAATATAATAAAATAATAATAAAAAAATTTAATTAAAAAAAAATTTTAATTTTTTTTTTTTTTGAACCATACATTAGGGTTACACTAATACATGCATGGTAGGAAATCACTTTTTCTAATTTAGTTGAACTTAATTGAATGGTTGATTCACATTAAACATAATAATCAAATGGCTAATATGAATCTAATAGTCCAAAAATTAGATAAAGTTGACCTTCTTGATCTGAAAATAGATCAACTCCTAACCCTAGGTCAACAATCTCCTAATTATCAGGAGAATTATTTAATCTGTGCTAGTCCAACCCATCATGTAAGTGAATGTCCTATGACTGCATAATTTCCATATTTTATCCAAGAACAAGTTCAAGCTACTCAAGGATACTCCAAATTGATTAATGACCCATTTCAATTCATATA
>QRFJ01001174.1:213260-303044 GCA_006176705.1 Cocos nucifera | reverse complement strand
TATGTGTATTTAGTGTCTGTGATTACATCCTTTGAGTTAATGGTAATGATAATTCATATTTTCAAGAGTGAAAATTTAGACATGAAATAATCATTATAACTTATAATTGCTCCGACCATAGGATCATCACGAGGATAGTGTTGATCCGGAAGGTTGGTGTACACATCGCTTCTTTTAGTAGATGAGTCTGAGCAAGTTCGGTATGAAGACACGGACGCGAGAGTCTAAGGTACTCGTTAGAGAACGAGGGCCACGAGGCGTATGACCACCTCGAGTTAGTCATTAGGGAGTCTACCTTCTCTCAATGATGACTCGATGCGCTGTAGTAGTGTGTCTGGTTCTTGACCTGAGACTGGCATCGACAGTTCACCTTGAGGGTGTATAGTTTGACTTACACCATTATACTCGGTCTCCTAGCCATATGGAACACTGAGGTGTTATGTTAGCTATGACATGTTCATTGTAGGAACTGGATTGCATCAAGATGGAAACTATTCTACCTCGGTGGTTAGAGGAGTAGCCCTATGATGATCATGAGAATCAGTCCAGAAAATCCATGGCCATGGTAGAATGAAAATAATGAGAAGAAGTTTCTATTTAGATTTTCACATTGACTCGAATCGAATGATTTACATCATATGACAGAGACTAGGTTTGACTGAGTTCACCTTAACCCTAATCTGATCGGGCTCAAGATAGAAGAAACTGAATCACATAGGTAGCTGCACCAAGAGGTTCGCATTCAGCTCTGATGGGTTGCCACCATATACTGCTAGTGTCACTGGTGGATTTTGGGAGCAATTAGAATGATTTAGATGATCGATCATTCTAGCTGTTTGAATCAGAAGAGTTCTGATCCATCGAAAAGGAAGTATTCGATGATTGTCGATGATAGAGATCATGACATATCCCATTACCATACAGAACTGAACCTAACTGGGTCACAAACAAACAGGGTTTTTGAATCTTGGTGATCATCAATTGAACTGATCTAGTTCAATTGATCTGAATGAATATCAATTAGGTTCAAGAAATTCGTGCTAGCACTACGTTGAACCTAACGTTCTTCTTTTGCTATCATAAATAAGTTATCCTGTCTGAGCCAAAGGAGTTTGTGCTCAAACAGAGGCCTTCATGTGGTCTGACAGGAGGTTTCCAAGTCAGAAAAGGTGTTATTATTTGTAAGACATTACCTGCCCCATTTTGGTCACTGCCATTTCTTGTTTCTTTGACATTGGTCAAAAGTCTACCTTTGACTGGTCAACGTGACCGCTTGACATTTTGACTTTTGACCACATGTCATGCACCTATTGGAGAGCTGGTGGGGGCCTGTCCCCCTGCCAGAACCTGGCAAGGAGAAGGGTGCACGCCACCCTAGGCGTGTGCCCAAGTTGGAGGCGCCTAGGAGTCCTTGTTGGACAAGGACTCCATCTCCTTTTGGATTCAATTAGAGTTCTTCTAAGAACCAACTTTGACTGGTCTTAGGCGCCCCTAGGAGGGAATCCATAGGGTCTCTATCCCACCAATCAGATTTAGATCTGATTTCACAAAGGGTTGTGATTGGTTGGGAGGAAGAGGAGTTGGATCACGCTTAGTCTATAAATAAGACCCTGCGCCCAACTCAGATTATGAGATACAAGAGAAGCAATTCAATTGAGAAACCCCACGCTCCAAGGCTGCCTCTCCCATCCTTCTCCACACCATAGTCTCTTCTCCCCTTGCTCTCCACGTCCAAAAGGAGTTTTGGACCTTGGTTGGTGCGATTCAGATCAAAGAAAGGCGATCAAAATAAGAAGGCTGCGCTGCTGCAAAGGACGACTGCTCATCTTCAAAAGAGTTTTGAAGATCCTCCAGATCAGATTCAGATCTGATTTTTGGAGGTGTGATAGAGAAGAAGAGGATCTCCAGATCCAACCCGAGTGGATACCGGTAGAGGCCAGGCGCTTGTATGGCTAAGATCCAGAACCTTCCGCTGCAAACAGGATCATCAACAGGATAATAGGATTACCCAGATCAGGTAAATTAAATTTGATTTAATTTATCTTTTTAATTTTATTTTATTAAAATAATAAGAATCAGATCTGAAATATCAAGATCTGATTGGATCAAGAGAAAAATTTTTGAAATATATCTCTTGATCTGATCAGATCTGAACGAACCTGGACCGGGAAATCAGGATTCCCCTTCATCATCGACATCATCGAAACTCTTTTGATGGATCAGAACTCTTCTAATTCGAATAGCTAGAATGATCGATCATCTAAATCATTCTAATTGCTCCCAAAATCCACCAGTGACACCTAGCAGTATATGGTGGCAACCCATCAGAGCTGAATGCAAACCTCTTGGTGCAGCTACCTGTGTGATTAAGTTCTTCTATCTTGAGCCCGATCAGATTAGGGTTAAGGTGAACTCATCAAACCCTAGTTTCTGTCATATGATGTAATCATTCGATTCAAGTCCGATGTGAAAACCTAAATAGAAACTCTTTCTATTATTTCACTCTGCCATGGCCATGGGCTTCTGGACTTGATTCTCATGATCATCATAGGGCTGCTCCTCTACCACCGAGGTAGATAGATTTCCATCTTGATGCAATCCAGTTCCTACAATGAACATGCTATAGCCAACATACACCTCAGGAATTCTGAATGGCTAGGAGATCGAGTTAATGGTGTAGTCAAACTATAACACCCTCAAGGTGAAACTGTCGATGCACCTCAGATCAAAAAATCAGACACACCACTGCAGCATCGAGTCAGTCATTGATGAGAAGGTAGACTTCCTAATGACTACTCGAGGTGGTCACGCTCAGTGCCCTCATTCTCTAACGAGTACCTATACTCTCGCTCCGGTGTCTCCATACCGTAGACTCAAGACTCATCTACTAAAGAGAAGCGATTGTACACCAACCTTCCGGATCAATCACCATCCTCGTGATGATCCTATGGTCGGAAGCATTTTATAAGTTAATAATGATTATTCATGTCTTAAATTTTCAACTCTTGAAAATATGAATTATCATTACCATTAACTCAAAGGATGTATCACAAACACTAAATACACATATGTGATAGAAAATAATCCATTTTATTGATTATAGTCAAAATTATAACTTTGCTCTTAGAAGTGTATTACAAGTGTCAGCCAATTCTATCTTCTAAGGCACATATATCTAACACTTCACACTGCTATGGCCATGGGCTTAAGGACTCAATCTTATGATCATCATAGGGCTACTCCTAATCTACCGAGGTAGATAGATCCCCTATTGGTGTAATCCAATTTCTATAATGAATATGCTATAGCCAACATACACCTCATGATTCCAAATGGTTAGAAGATCAAGTTATGGTATAGTCAAACTATAACACCCTCAAGGTGAAACTGTCGATACATCTCAGATTAAGAAATTAGACACACTATTGCAGCATTGAGCTAGTCATCGACGAGAAGGTAGACTCCCTTATGACCGCTCGAGATAGTCACGCTCAGTGCCCACATTCTCTAACGAGTATACTCTCGCTCTAGTATCTCTACACTATAGATTTAAGACTCATCTACTTTAAAAAAACAATCATACATCAACCTTTCTGATCGATTATCATTTTCGTGATGATCCTATGATCAAGAGCAATTTATAAGTTAATTATGAAAAATTATGTCTTAAATTTTCAACTCTTAAAAATATGAATTGTCATTACCATTAACTTATAGGATGTATCACAGACACTTTAAATACACACACTATGATAGAATTTTTTATTAATTTATAGTCAAAATTATAAAATTATCTCTAAAAGTGTATTACAAGTGTTTAACCAATCTGGTTTCTAGGGCACATATCTAACATAAACAAGAAATTAAGTGAATTTAGGTACCCAAGCTAATCTGGGTCCTTTGAGGTTAGTACAAATGGTTTCTTTTGGAACCCAAATTTGCTTTATTTTTTGTTGGTTTGTTTGAATTTTTTATTTACATTGATTATTTTGCATTCAATTGTTTTATGTCCAACTTTCTTAGATCTAAAATAAGTTATAGCCTTGCTTTGACTTTGAGATCTTTCAAATATATTCTTTAGGAATTTTTGTTTTCTTAGTAGATTATATCCTAAATCGGCCTTATCAAATATCATCTTTTGATTATCAATCAACATTTGAAGATTTTTTAAACTAATCATATATCTATCCACAATTGATCTTAGCCTAACTATTTCATCTTGCAAGGATACATTATTTTTATTTGATTCATCTAATTTACTTCATAGTTCTTTCATATTTTCTTCTACTTTAGTTTTATCTTTATTCAAAAATTGATTTTCTTTCTTTAGTTTTTTATTCTCATGAGATAACTTCTTAAAGTCACTAATTAAATCATTAAAAGCATTATATAATTCTTCAAAAAGTAAAATCTAAAATTTAAGTATCATCATTTACCTCATCATCATCAAGTGCCACGAGGCAAAGATTTATCTTTTTTTCTTTTTTATATTCATCCTCATTTGAAGAAGAGTTCTCATCATTGCTCCATGTAGCTTATATGCTTTCTTCTATATTTTTTTGGAGCTTTTCTTTAATATTGAACAATCCATTCAAAAGTATCTAGGCTTTTTATACCCATAACAAAATAATGGTTGTTCTTTCTCTTTTTTCTTCTATTTCTCTTTGCTACCTTCTTTCTTATTAAACTTTTTTTTAGGCTCAAATTTCTTCCTTCTTTTCGTAAACTTTTTAAATCTTCTTGCTATCATGGCCATCTCTTCATCATCTTTCGAACCTTTTTAAGAATCACTTTTTTTTTTTATAGATGGCAATAGCTTTAAGTGCTATAGTTTTCTTTTTCTTCATCTTTTCTTTCTTTCTTTGATTCATATTTAGCTCATATTTATTAAAAATTTTTTTATAATTTTATTTCTTTATGTGTATAAAGAAACTAATTATATAGTTTTTTTTGTACCGGATAGAAGACAGATTTTTACTCATAGCAAGTGTTGGGGATAAATCCCGCTCCTGTCGAAGTCAAGTTCGGTGCCTAGCCTGATGCGGCCAGTAGCTACAGAAGAACTTCGGCAGATGGGTCTTGGCCGAACTATTACAGCCGACCGAACTGCCCAGCGGTCAAACTCCTCAAGCGGCCGTCCCTTCAGCCGATCGAACTCCGTAGTAGTAGTCCCTCGATCGAACTTCTATGGAAGTCGGACTCCCTGCGGACGGACTTCTACTGAAGTCGGACTTCTTGCGGACTCCTCCAGCAGTCGAACTTCTCAATGGCCGAACTCCCATGAAAGCCGAACTTCTTATGATGGATTCCTGCAGGCAATCTCACTACTAAACGGTTACACGATAATAACGATCGGTATTTATCAAGTCAATAACGATCAGCATTTATCAAGTCAATAACGATCGGCATTGATCAGGACAGTTACGACAATCATTAATCAAGGCAGTTACAACAAGCTCCCTCTATAAAAAGGATCCTTCAGATATGTTTACGCCAGGTTCTGAAAATCCTTCTCTTCTCCTCAAAACTCTATTGAACTCCAAACCGAGCACTCCATTCCTGTTGGTGCTGACTTAATCGTCGGAGGGTCCTATCGGAGCCACCCTCCACCGGCTCCGAACGAGACTTCATTTTGCAGGTCCCCGACGGCGACCTCATCGGCCTCCACTCCAGCGGACTCCGACGATGGCCAGATTCTGCGTCAACAGATTGGCGCTAGAAGGAGGGCTCGAACCTCCGAGGTTCCCTTATTCTTAAAGGAGTGCTCAGCGACGATTTCTCTCTCTAGAGATCCCTCTTCTTCCTCACTAGAGTTCTCTCCCGAAGAGAAAATGCCTCGAGAGCTTCGACTCGACGATCGGTAGCTGCACGCCAGATCCGCCTGTTCCTATCTCAGCCCTGGCAGCCCAATTTCTACACGAAGCCATCTCATATGTGGAGCAGTTCAACCTGATGGTCGGGTCCGTGGCCCCGCCGAAATGATGCTGGTCGTGCGACAACCTCCGACGAGGACTTTGTCAGCAAACCCACCATGAGGACGCGAGGAACCGACCTTAAGGAAAAGCATTTGGGCATACCAATCGCTCTTAGGAAGGAGAAACTGAGAGCAGAAGTTCTCCCATAGAAGGTTTTGCAAGAAGGCAGAATGAAGTTCGGCCGCGTCCAAGGAGGCGAAATGAAGTTCGGCCACGTCCACGACCTCGAAGTTCATCATCAAGAAAGCTCCGACAAAAGGGCATGAAGTCCTCCCACGAAAGCTTTCGCGGGAAAGCAGAATGAAGTTCGGCAGCTCAAGGAAAGCCGAGCTCCTCCTTGAGCTCATTGTCAAGGAAATTCAGACAAAAGAAGCAAAAAGTAAGGCACAAGCGAGGGTGGAACGAAGTTCTTCCGCTGAATGAAGTTCGGCGCAAATGAGGCCGAACTCCCCCTCAAACCTCATTATTGGAATGAAGTTCGGTGCGAGCAACTCTCGCTCGAGTATGTCACCAAGAAAGACCCCTACAAAGATTTCATAGGAGGTGAGATGAAGTTCGGCCGTGCTCACAACCGCCCCAGGACAAGCGAGGACTCCTTGACTCCAAGGAAGCTCCGACAAAGGGCATGAAGTTCTCCCACAGGTTTCACAAAGGGACGAAATGAAGTTCGGCCGCGCTTACGACCTCCACAGCACAAGGCCTGAACTTTTCGAGCTCGCCACCAAGGAATTCTCGTGGAGGATTTCGCAAGTTCGACTGCATCTACGACCTTCCCAGTGCAAGTGAGGCCGAACTTCACCTCGAGCTCACCACCAAGGAAGCCCCGACAGAGAGGTGCAAAGAAGCCCTCCTCTCGGAAGGTTCCGCAATTATGCCCCCTCAACGCTCCTCGAATTTAGATTCTCACCGAAGTGAAGAACCAGCTGCCAAGACCAGAAGGGTTATAGTCTCCCCCAAGCAAGCGCGATCGAAATAAGTACTGTCTCTACCATCACAACCATGGCCTCGACATCGAGGAATGCATCTAGCTCCGAGACGAAATTGAGGAGCTCGTCAAAAAGCGGCGGCTGGGTAAATTCCTCCAGCACCAGCCTGAAGTAGGAAAAGATCGACCAAGGGCGCTGCCATAGCCAGAGACGGCAAGAAGCTCAGCACTGCCATAGCTAGAGACCGCAAGGAGGTCGGCCACCTTATGGCCTCGTCCACATTGCCCCTGGGAGGAGCTCGGTGCATCAGCGATTCATCGTCTCCCAGCGATAAGAGCTTGCACCAAATTAAGAAGGCCAGCATGAGGAGGCCGTCCACCCTGGGACTTATTGCTGAAGAAACATGGAAGAACAATGCTACCACGACCTTGAAGTACAGAATTTGGGGATGCACTGCTAGTAACTTTCTTTCAATAAAATTCTTTTCTTTCAATAATATTATTTCTGGATGCGAAAACTATGCGATGACAGGGAAGAAGCAGATTGCCGTGTTAGGAATAGGAGGAGAATCTCGTCCTAATGCAAGCAACAACCTCGGCTAGAGATAAGATCTCTCCCGAGAATCAACCTCGGCCCCTTCCCAATGGCGTCTGGGCAGCGAAAGTTCCTCCTGGTCATAATCGATTACTTCACCAAGTGGGTCGAAGCCGAACCACTCGCAAAGATTATCGAGGCAAAGGTGCAAGACTTCGTCTGGAAGTCACTAGTCTGCTGGTTCAGCCTTCCCCGAACCCTCATAACCGACAATGGGCGACAGTTCGCTGGGGCGAGGTTCGCCGAGTTCTACGAAGGACTAAACATCTCCTATCATTGCACATCGGTGGCTCACCCGCAGGCCAATGGGGAAGCTGAGATAACCAACCGGACCCTACTGTAAGGAATCAAAGCGAGACTCGATAGGACAAAAGGGACCTGGGTGGACGAACTCTACCATGTCCTTTGGGCATACCGAACTACTCAGAGGGTGCCGACCAGAGAAACACCCTTCGCCTTGGCTTTCGGTACTGAGGTAGTTATCCCGATCGAGCTTAAGCTCCCATCTGCACGAGTCGTGGGTTTCAACGAGCGGCACAACCCCTAGAACCTCAGAGTCAACCTCGATCTTCTAGAAGAAAAGAGGAAGGAAGCCCGCATCTGGATGGCAGCCTACAAACGAAGGTGGCTCGGTACTACAACTCCAGGGTTAAAAACAAGACGTTTAGAGCGGGGGACTTAGTGCTCCGGCAAACTGCTATCGCTTAGCCTCAGAGTCAAGGGAAGCTCGTCCCAAACTGGGAAGGTCCGTATGAGGTGACGGAGGTCATCCGATCCGAAACTTATCATTTGAAGGAACTCGGAGGGGTAGTGCTTTTCCGACCGTGGAACTCAGAAAATCTAAGGATGTATTATTAGTAGACGTCCTTTAAAAACTCCTTTGCACTGCATTATTGATTTCTGGCATGAGGATTATGTGATGGCAGGAAAAAAATGAGCAAAAATAGCCCGTTAGAAATAGGAGGAGAACCTCATCCTAACGAGAGCATGTCAAAGACCTCTAAACCTCAACTATAGGAGACAAGGTCTCCCCCGGGTTAACATCGGCCGCGGGAAATAAGACTTTCCCAAAATTAAAGGACTCGTTCACAAAGAACGAGACGGGGGGAGAGGCACGGACGATGGTCCGTATGTGCCCCCACAGCCTGTTAGGAATAGGAGGATCTCGTCTTAATGCGAGTAAAGTCGAAGGCCTCGTTCATCTTAGACGAGATGGGGGGAGATGGACGGCAGTCCGAATGTGCCCCCACAGCCTATTAGGAACAGGAGGAGGACCTTATCCTAACACGAGCAAAGTCGAAGGGCTCATTCACAAAGGACGAGATGGGGAGAGGCGCGGATGATGGTCCATATGTGCCTCCACAGCCCATTAGGAATAGGAGAAGGACCTCATCCTAACGCGAGCAAAGTCGAAGGCTTCGTTCACAAAGGACGAGACGGGGGGAGAGGCGCGAACGATGGTCCGTATGTGCCCCCACAGTCCGTTAGGAACAGGAGGAGAACCTCGTCTTCATGCGAGCAAAGTCGAAGGCCTCGTTACCTTAAACGAGATGGGGGGAGACGGACGATGGTCCGAATATGTCCCCATAGCCCATTAGGAACAGGAGGAGAACCTCGTCCTCACGCGAGCAAAGTCAAAGTTAGGAACAGGAGGAGAACCTCATCCTAATGTGAGCGCCCGCATCAACCTCGACAAAAGGGGATAAGATCTCTCCCGAGCGATCGGGCCAATCTCGGCTGGAGAGCTTCAACTTCCACTTCGACCAGAGATAAGATCGGAGATAACCTCGTCTTGAGATGAGATCTCCCCCGAGCTTCGACCTGGACCAACACGGGGCTCAGAGGAAGACTTCGGTAGTCGCCTTTTCTGCACTCCCTTCCTTCGAGTTTCGAACTCGGGAGTGGGGGGGCTAGTGTTGGGGATAAATCCCGCTCCTGCCGAAGTCAAGTTCGGTGCCCAGCCTGATGCGGCCAGTAGACATGGAAGAACTTCGGCGGATGGGTCTTGGTCAAACTATTACAGCCGATCGAACTGCCCAGTGGCCGAACTCCTCAAGCGGCCATCCCTTCAGCCGGCCGAACTCCGCAGCAGTAGTCCCTTGACCGAACTTCTCAGCTTACTCCTCGGTCAGACTTCTACGGAAGCCGAACTCCCTACGGACTCCTTCTGCGGACGAGCTTCTACTGAAGCCGGACTCCTTGCAGACTCCTCCAGCAGTCGAACTTCTCAATGGCTGAACTCCCATGAAAGCCGAAATTCTTATGACGGATTCCTGCAGGCGATCCTACTACTAAATGGTTACACGATAATAACGATCGGCATTTATCAAGTCAATAACGATCGGCATTGATTAGGACAGTTACGACAATCATTAATCAAGACAGTTACAACAAGCTCTCTCTATAAAAAGGACCCTCCAGATACGTTTACGCCATGTTCTGAAAACCCTTCTCTTCTCCTCAAAACTTTATTGAACTCCACACTGAGCACTCCATTCCTGTTGGTGCCGACTTGATCGTCGGAGGGTCTTACCGGAGCCACCCCCACCGACTCCAGATGGGACTTCATTTTGCAGGTCTCCGACGGCGACTTCATCGGCCTCCACTCCAGCGAACTCCAACGACAGTCAGATTCTACATCAACAACAAGTATATAAAAATAATTTTTAAAAATTAAAATATTTTTGATGATAATTATAAAAGATATATTTTTATAATCATAACCATAATTTTTGTTTCATTTTTAAGCGCATGCAATAATTTCTCAGTCGCAACTTTGAACTTTCGGTTGAGAACCTCACGCAGCCAATTGGTTCGCTGCACGAGAGTATTCATGATGGCTGACTGGATCTTTTCTACGATCCCAGTATTCAAGCATTTATTGATGGCTGGCTGGATCTTTTTGACAATATCAGCATCATGATTTGGATCACCCAATCTGGGATTTGGCCATCAAAGCTCCGACCGCGAACCGCTCCTGCGGCCCGGGGGTTGAGCCTCACCCGTTCAAGTGCGTTTGGGGAGGGACCGACGTGCTCTGTCTCGATTAAAACTCCATCCCCCTCCCGCGGACCTCCGGTCTTCTCATCTCCCATCACCGACGCCCATCCTCTCGACCTCTCTCCGCGGCCGCCACCGCCACCGCCACCGGTTGGTCGCTCCAGCCTCAAGGTTCGTCGGTCTGCCATTCATCAACGCCCCTAACTGGTACGGCTTCTACCGCCATTCGCCGTTCATCAGCAACGTCGGTCTGCCATTCGCCGTTCATCAGCAACCCCCAAGGGCCGTAATAGGTTACAGCTATGGCTCCTACCGCTTAATGACTTTCCCTTCTTCCGGTTTGCCTTCAATCCCTCATCCTCTTGTCGTTTAGGGCTTAGGCTTTTGATATTTTTGAAGTTGTCTCCGCCTCGACCGCCGGTTGACCTCGTCGAGATCCGCGTTGCTCACTCTTCCTCCCCCTTTCCTCCCTCCCTCTCTAGGGTCTTCGAAAGGTACCAATTTCTTTCCTCTCTTCTTCGGTTCAGATTCGTGTCGTGGTTACCGGTCGATTGCTTGTTTCTTTTGGGCTTTTTCCGGTTCTTGATCAGTTCTTTGTGGATTTATTTCCTTGTTCTTCCCCCCTCTTCCATCTTGTTTGGCTCGATTTTTCTTTTTTCTTTTTTTTGGGTAATATAATCGTCTCCATTCTCGTTTTGCCATCCTTCTCCCGAGAAAGGAATATGATAGGAAAGGTATGTTCTTTTTTTGAGGACACTTACTTTGTGTTGTTTCAGCTTATAAATTACAATATCGATCAGGCTTATATTTATGAAACCCTAGGCAATTTGTTGAAATCATATTTGAGGTCACACATCCAGTTTTTGGCAGCACATTCAGTCACGTTACTCTCTGTATTTTCATTATCTTTCTTTTTCATATTGCATTTAACTACAATATAACTCCTCAATCGTTGGTTCATTTTTGAACTCCCTTACCAGAGTGATACCATGTCCATCTTGTACATTTATGCATTCTTCTGCTCAGCTGTTACAGCTGCTCGCTTGCAATATATTTCTGGTTACACTACTACTTTATAATATTATCTTTAAAATATTTGAAGTTTTGATTATGTAGAAAAGGGAAAGCATGCAATCTTGGGACTAAACTGGAATTATATGTATGTATATATGTATGTAAGTTTGTGTATAAAAGAAGTTAACCTATTGTTATTAAACTGTAGTTGAACACAGATAATTATGCCAACTGAAATGTCAGTAGGAAAACCAAATTATTCTGATTGTTGCAAAATACAGAGGAAAAAAAGCTTACCCAATCTAGAAAACATACAACACTGTCAATCTTGTTAGATATTCTTGCAAAGCATGCTCTTCCCTCTTTGTAATGAGCTTGATGATCTAGACAAACATGAACAAAATGTGGGGGAGTACTTCAATAAAAACAGACCCCCTCCTCGTTAGAACATTGGTTCATGCAAAATGTTGATTCATGTATGTTGGTGTAGAATCTGGTCGACGCCGGATCGAGCTGAAGTTGAGGAAGAAGAGGTCGCCGTCGGTGACCTGTAAAACAAAATTCCATCTGGAGTTGGTGGTGGTGGCTTCGGTAGGACCCTCCGACGAACAAGTCAGCTCTTCTGGCCAACAGAAATGGAGTGCTCAGATAAGAATTCAGCGAAATTTCGGAAAGAAAAGAGCTTAGAGAAAACGTATTTAGAGGATCTCTTTTATAGATGGAGCCTGTTGGGGATAAATCCCGCTCCTGCCGAAGTCTAGCTTGATGCTCCGCCTAAGATAACCAGTAGCCATGGAAGAGCTTCAGCGGACGGGTCTAAGCCAAACCCTTACAGTCGGTCGAACTACTCAGCCGGCCGAGCTCCTTCGGACTTCTCAGCGGTCGAATTTCTCAGCAGTCGTCCCTCGGCCGAACTTCTAGCGGTCGAGCTCCTTTCGAACTCCCAGCGGTCGAACCTTAGCTGCACTCCTCCAGCCAGATGTTTACGAGAGCCAAACTTCTCTCCAAGCTTCCTCTTCGGTCGGACTTCTTCGGGAGCTGGACTCATCCCAGATACCCTTCGGACGGACTTCTTTAGGAGATGGACTCCTCCCTGATACCCCCTTCGGCCGACCGAGCTTCCCAGCGGTCGAGCTTTAGCCGCGTACCTCTAACCGGACGCCTGCGGGAGCCGAACTTCTTCCAAGCTTCCTCTTCAGGAGTTCGAACTCCTCCAAAATGGGTACACGACGAAGGCCTTCAACCCCTCATTCGGTCGACTTTGCAGTCATCACTATCAGTCTGCCGCAAGCGATAGCGGCCCGCTATCAGGCGGCGCTGGCTGTCACCATTAACTCGCCGCAGATGGCACCTTCCCGTGAGACTGACTCCGCCAAACCTCGAGCGGTCCGCTAGCATGCGGCTGCAGCTGTCACCATCAAGCTCCGCTATAAAAAGAATCCTCCAGATACGCTAATCTGGTCAGTCTCTCTGATCTCTAAGCTCTCCTCTTTTGCTTCAAGCTCCGGAACTCATTCCGAGCACTCCATTCCTGTTGGCTAGAGCTGACTTGATCGTCGGAGGGTCCTACCGGAGCCACCCCTCCACCGGCTCCGGATGGGACTTTGTTTTGCAGATCTCCGGCGGCGACCTCATCGGCCTCCACTCCAGCGGACTCCGACGGCGATCAGTTTCTGCGTCAACAGATTGGCGTTTGAGGAAGGGACCGAACCTCCGAGGTTTCCTTGTTCTTAAAGGAGTGCTCGGCGATGATTTCTCTCTCTTCAGAGATTTCTCTTCTTCCTCACTAGAGTTCTTTTCCGAAGAGAAAATGCCTCCGGGAGAGAGCTTCGACTCGGCGATCGGCGTCCTGCGTGCCAGGTCCATTTGCTCCCGTTGTAGCCCCGGCAGCCCAGGCTTCACCCAAAGCCACCACAGATGTAGAGCAGTTCAACCTGCTGGTCGGGCTCGCGGCCTCGCCGAGATGATGCAGGCCGTGCGACAACCTCTGACGGAGACTTTGTCAGCAAACCCGCCATGAGGACGCGAGGAACCGGCCTTAAGAAAGAGCATCTGGGCATACCAATCATCCTTAGGAAGGAGAAACGGAGAGCAGAAGTTCTCCCATAGAAGGTTTCACAAGGAGGTTGGAACGAAGTTCGGCGGAAGCGAAGGCGAACTCTCCCTCGAAGCTCATCATCGGAATGAAGTTCGGCTCAAGTGAGGCCGAACTCTCCCTTCGAGTATGTCATCAACTAACCCCCTACAAAGAATTCACAGGGGGCGGAGTGAAGTTCGGGCAAGGAAAGCCGAGCTCCCCCTCGAGCTCGTCGTCAAGGAAGTCCGGACAAAGAAGCAGGAAGTTCTTCAGTTCGGCGCGAGGAAAGCCGAGCTCCCCCTCGAGCTCGTCGTCAAAAAAGTCTGGACAAAAGAAGCATGAAGTCCTCCCGCGGAAGCTTTCGCGGGAAAGCGGAACGAAGTTCGGCGCAAGTGAGGCCGAATCCACATCGAACCTCGTCATCGGAATAAAGTTTGGCTCAAGTGAGGCCGAACTCCCGCTTGGGTATGTCACCAAGGAAGCCCCCTACAAAGAATTCATAGGAGGTGGAATGAAATTTGGGCAAGCTAAGTCGGGCTCCACCTCAAGCTCGTCGTCAAGAAAGTCGGGACAAAAGAAGCATGAAGTCCTCCCGTGGAAGCTTTCGCGGAAAAGCGGAACGAAGTTCGGTGCAAGCGAGGGCGGAATGAAGTCTTCCCGCGGAATGAAGTTCAGCGCGAGTGAGGCCGAACTCCCCCCTCAAACCTCATCATCAGAATGAAGTTCGGCGCAAGTGAGGTCGAACTCCCGCTCGAGTACGTCACCAAGGAAGCCCCCTACAAAGATTTCACAGGAGGTGAGATGAAGTTCGGCCGCGCTCACGACCGCCCCAGGGCAAGCGAGGACTCCCTCTCGAGTATGACTACAAGAAAGCTCCGACAAAGGGGCATGAAGTTCTCCTGCAGGTTTCACAAAGGGACGGAATGAAGTTCGGCCGCGCTTACGACCTCCACAGCGCAAGGCCCGAACTTTTCGAGCCCGCCACCAAGGAATTTCCGACTGAAGGGCGCGAAGAAGTCCCTCTCTCGAAAGGCTCCGCGACTGTGCCCCCCTCAATGCTCCTCGAACTCAAATCCTCACGGAAGTTAAGAACTTGCGGCCAAGACCAGAAGGGTTACGGTCTTTCCCAAACAAGTGCGATCGAAATAAGTACTGCCTCTACCATCGCGACTACGGCCACGACACCGAGGAATGCATCCAGCTTTGAGACGAAATTGAGGAGCTCGTCGGAAATGGGCGGCTGGGTAAATTCCTCCGGCACCAGCCTGAAGCAGGAAAAGATCGGCCAAGGGCACTGCCATAGCCAGAGACGGCAAGGAGCTTGGCACTGCCATAGCCAGAGACCGCAAGGAGGTCGGCCACCTTACGGCCTCATCCACATTGCCCCTGGGAAGAGCTTGGTGCATCAGTGATCCGTCGTCTCCCGGCGACAAGAGCTTGTACCAAATTGAGAAGGCCAGCATGAGGAGGTCGTCCACCCCAGGACTTATTGTCGAAGAAACGCGGAGGAACAACGCTACCACGATCTTGAAATATAGAATTTGGGGATGCGCTGCTAGTAACTTCCTTTCAATAAAATTCTTTTCTTTCGATAATATTATTTCTGGATGCGAAAACTATGCGATGACAGGGAAGAAGCAGTCAATAATCGCCACGTTAGGAACAGGAGGAGAACCTCGTCCTAACGCGAGCAACAACCTCGACTAGAGATAAGATCTCTCCCGAGCGACCGAGTCAACCTCGGTTAGGAACTGGAGGAGGACCTCGTGCTAATGGGGGCAGGTCAAAGGCCTTAAAGCTCGGCTGCAGGAGATAAGATCTCCCCTGAGGAAAGCTCGGCTGCAGGAGATAAGATCTCCTCCGAGTGCCCGTTTCAAGCTCGGCTGCAGGAGATAAGATCTCCCCCGAGGCGGGAAAGCTTGGCTGCAGGAGATAAGATCTCCCCCGAGGAAAGCTCGGCTATTGGAGATAAGATCTCCCCTGAGTGCCCGCTTCAAGCTCGGTTGCAGGAGATAAGATCTCCTCCAAGGCGGGAAAGCTCGGCTGCAGGAGATAAGATCTCCCCCGAGGAAAGCTCGGCTACTGGAGATAAGATCTCCCCCAAGGAAAGCTCGGCTGTAGGAGATAAGATCTCCCCCGAGTGTCCGCTCCAAGCTCGGCTGCAGGAGATAAGATCTCTCCCGAGGAAAGCTCGGCTGCAGGAGATAAGATCTCCCCCGAGTGCCCGCTTCAAGCTCGGCTGTAGGAGATAAAATCTCCTCCGAGGAAAGCTCGGCTGCTGGAGATAAGATCTCCCCCGAGGAAAGCTCGGCTGTAGGAGATAAGATCTCCCTCGAGTGCTCGCTTCAAGCTCGGCTGCAGGAGATAAGATCTCCCCCGAGGTGGAAAAGCTCGGCTGTAAGAGATAAGATCTCCTCCGAGGAAAGCTCGGCTACAGGAGATAAGATCTCCCCCCGAGTGTCCGCTTCAAGCTCGGCTGCAGGAGATAAGATCTCCCCCGAGGAAAGCTCGGCTGCTGGAGATAAGATCTCCCCCGAGGAAAGCTCGGCTGCAGGAGATAAGATCTCCCCCGAGTGCCTGCTTCAAGCTTGGCTGCAGGAGATAAGATCTCCCCCGAGGCGGGAAAGCTCGGCTGCAGGAGATAAGATCTCCCCCGAGGAAAGCTCGGCTGCTGGAGATAAGATCTCCTCCGAGTGCCCGCTTCAAGCTCGGCTGCAGGAGATAAGATCTCCCTCGAGGAAAATCCGGCAGCAGGAGATAAGATCTCCCCCGAGGCAAGCTCGGCTGCTGGAGATGAGATCTCCTCCGGGTTTCGACCTGAACCAGCGCGGAGCCCAGAAGAAGACTTCGGCAGTCGCCTTTTTTGCACTCCCTTCGAGTTTCGAGCTCGAAAGTGGGGGTCTACTGTTGGGGATAAACCCCGCTCCTGCCGAAGTCTAGCTCGATGCTCAGCCTAAGATAACCAGTAGCCACGGAAGAGCTTCAGCGGACGGGTCTAAGCCAAACCCTTACAGCCGGTCGAACTACTCAGCCGGCCGAGCTCCTTCGGACTTCTCAGCGGCCGAACTTTTCAGCGGTCGTCCCTCGGCCGAACTTCTAGCGACCGAGCTCCTTCCGAACTCCCAGCGGCCGAATCTTAGCCGCACTCCTCCAGCCAGATGCTTACGAGAGCCGAACTCCCCTCCAAGCTTCCTCTTCGGTCGGACTTTTTCGGGAGCTGGATTCATCTCAGATACCCTTCGGATGGACTTCTTCAGGAGACGGACTCCTTCCTGACACCCCCTTCGGCCGACCGAGCTCCCTAGCGATCGAGCCTTAGCCGCGTACCTCCAACCGGACGCCTGCGGGAGCCGAACTCCTTCCAAGCTTCCTCTTCAGGAGTCCGAACTTCTCCAAAATGGGTACACGACGAAGGCCTTCAACCCCTCATTCGGCCGGTTCTGCAGCCATCACCATCAGTCCGCCACAAGTGATAGCGGCCCGCTATCAGGCGGTGATGGCTGTCACCATCAACTCGCCGCAGACGGCACCTTCCCGTGAGACCGACTCCGCCGAATCTCGAGTGGCTCGCCAGCATGCGGCTGCAGCTGTCACCATCAAGCTTCGCTATAAAAAGAACCCTCCAGATATGCTAATCTGGCCAGTCTCTCTGATCTCTAAGCTCTCCTCTTCTTCTCCAAGCTTCGGAACTCATTCCGAGCACTCCATTCCTGTTGGCCAGAGCTGACTTGATCGTCGGAGGGTCTTGCCGGAGCCACCCTCCACCGGCTTCGGATGGGACTTTGTTTTGCAGATCTCCGACGGCGACCTCATCGGCCTCCACTCCAGCGGACTCCGGCGGCGATCAGTTTCTGCGTCAACAGAGCCTGTAGTAGATTGATAGTGACGATCATAACCGTCCAATAGTGGGCCACTCGGGGCCATGTGGAGTTTGTTATGGAGAGAGGTGTTTGTTGTCATGATGTGACCGTTCGTTGAGATTTAATAGTGAAAGTTTGGAGGAAGCAAGCATTGGTCGGTGAAGAGCTTTGACATACATCAATTTCAGAGAAGTTCAGACTTCTAAAGTGAATACGGCTAGAGGGGATCATCTGGGAGGAATGCTAGTTGAAATCTGAAAGTAATCTGCTGGAGGAATCCGACTGAAGGAGAAGTCCGGAAGGAGTTCGGCTCCTGGAGGCGTCCGACTGAAAGAGAAGTTCGGCAAAAGTTTGGCTCGTGTAGAAATCCGACTGAAGGAGAAATCCAGAAGGAGTTCGGCTCCTGGAGGCACTGGACTGAAGGAGAAGCTTGGAAGGAGTTCGGCTCCTGGAGGAGTCCAACTGAAGGAGAAATTCGGAAGGAGTTCGGCTCCTAGAGAAATCCGAATGAAGGAGAAATCTGAAAGAAGTTCGGCTAGGGTTCGGCCGTTGGATGAGTTCGGCTACTGAATGAGTTCGACCGCTTGAAGGGTTCAATCGCTGGAAGGAGAATTCTCGATCGAAGCTCCTCTGGAATTACCAGTTGCATTAAGCTAAGCATCAGACTGGACCTCGGTGGAAGCGGAATTTATCCCCAACAATAGTCCCCCTACTTCTGAGTTTAAAATTCGAAGGAAGGGAGTACAAAAAAGACGACTGCTGAAGTTCACTTCTAGGCTCTACACTAGTTTAGGTTGAAGCTCGGGGGAGATCTTATCTTCAGCCGAGGTTGAAGTTGAAGGAGATCTTATCTCCTGTTGACGTAGAAGTTCGGAGGAGATTTTATCTCCAGCCGAGGTTGAAGTTGAAGTTGAAGTTGAAGAAGATCTTATCTCCTATTGATGTAGAAGCTCGGAGGAGATCTTATCTCCAGCCAAGGTTGAAGTTGAAGTTAAAGGAGATCTTATCTCCTATTGACGTAGAAACTCGGGGGAGATCTTATCTCCAGCCGAGGTTTAAGTTGAAGTTGAAGGAGATCTTATCTCCTGTTGACGTAGAAGCTCGGGGGAGATCTTATCTCCAACCGAGGTTTAAGTTGAAGTTGAAGGAGATCTTATCTCCTGTGACGTAGAAGCTCGGGAGAGATCTTGTCTCCAGTCGAGGTTGAAGTTGAAGTTGAAGATCTTATTTTCTGTTGACGTAAAAGCTCGGGGGAGCTCTTATCTCCAATCGAGGTTGAAGTTGAAGTTGAAGGAGATCTTATCTCCTGTTGATGTAGAAGCTCGGGGGAGATCTTATCTTCTGTTGACATAGAAGCTTGGGGGAGATTTTATCTCCAGCCGAGGTTGACGTTGAAGTCGAAGCTCGGGGAGATCTTGTCTCCAACCGAGGTTGAAGGAGATCTTATCTCTTGTTGACGTAGAAGCTCAGGGAAGATCTTATCTCCAGCGGAGGTTGAAGTTGAAGTTGAAGGAGATCTTATCTCCTGTTGATGTAGAAGCTCGGAGGAGATCTCATCTCCAGCCGAGGTTGAAGGAGAAGTTGAAGGAGATCTTATCTCCTATTGTTGTCGGGCACAATGGGGTCGTTGTCGGGGCCTTTTCTCTTATTCTGTCTAAAATGAACGAGGCCTTCGACTTTGCTCGCGTTAGGACGAGGTTCTCCTCCTGTTCCTAACGGGTTGTGGAGGCACATAAGGGCCATTGTCAGGGCCTCTCCTCCCTATTTTATCTAAAATGAACGAGGCCTTTGACTTTGCTCGCGTTAGGACGAGGTTCTCCTATTCCAAACGGCTGTGGGGGCACATAAGGGCCATTGTCAGGGCCTCTCCCCCATCTCGTTAAAATGAACGAGACCTTCGACTTTGCTCGCATTAGGACGAGGTTCTTCTTCTGTTCCTAATGGATTGTGGGGGCACATAAGGGCCGTTGTCAGGGTCTTCTCCCTCCATCTCGTCTAAAATGAATGAGGCTTTTGACTTTGCTTGCATTAGGATGAGGTTCTTCTCATATTCCTAACGGACTGTGGGGGCACATAAGGACCGTTGTTAGGGCCTCTCCTTCCATCTCGTCTAAAATGAACGCGACCATTTTGCTCGCATTAGGACGAGGTTCTCCTCCAGTTCCTAACATGGCCACTATTGATTGCTTCTTCCCGATCATCAGATAGTTTTTGCACCGAGAAACAATAATGTTGAAATGGAGGAATTTCATTGAAGAAAAATTATGGATAGTATATTCTCAGATTCTCTGAGTTTTAAGATCGTGGGAGCGTTGTTCCTTCGAGCTTCTTCAGGCGATAAATTCCGAACCGGATGATCTCCTCTATTTCATATGGGCCTTCCTAATTCGGGGCAAGCTTTCCCTGGCTCTGAGGCTGAGAGATGGCGGCTCGTTGAAGTACTTCTTTGCGTCCTTCTGTCGGAGCTTCTTTGATGATGAGCTCGAGGAGGGAGTTCGACCTCGCTTGCGCTCGGGGGGAGTCCGTGAGCATGGTCGAACTTTATTCGGCCCTCTATCAGCCATGGGTTTATTATACTCGTCCGTTTGCCGCTCTTCTACGGCTTTTTCATCCTTCAACTTGAAGGCTTCTTCTGCATGGGCATATTTTTCGGCTCGGGCTAGTAGATCGGCAAAGTTCTTGGGATACTTCTTCTCCAGGGAGAACAGCAAGTCATTCTTCTGAAGGCCGCTCTTGAGTGCGGCCATTGCAACAGACTGGTTCAGATTTCGGACCTCTAATGCAGCAGCATTAAACCGGATGACATAAGCCCGGATGGATTCCTCCTTCTGCTTGACATTCATCAAGGAATCTGAACCTCGGCACGAACATTGGCTGCTGACGAAGTGAGCCGCAAACTGATGGCTCATCTGGTTAAAGGAGAAGATCGTACTCGACTTCAACATCAAGTATCAGTTTCTTGCTACTCTCTTTAAGGTAGATGGAAAAGCTCGGTATAATATGGCGTTTGGTGCGCCATGGAGTAGCATCATGATCCGGAAGGCCTCCAAGTGATCGATCGGATCAAAGGTTCCGTCGTAGCTTTTAAGTTGGGAAAGCTTGAAGTTCGGCGGAATGGGTTCTTGCATAATTCGGAGAGAGAAAGAAGGATCGATGCAGACGTCGTCATGGGGGAGCCGGGGCGACTTGGCGGAGTTCTTCAATTCGTCGGTCCATTTTTCACAATTTCTGATCAAGGACGTCATCTCGATCACAGATCTTGGAAGGCTTCCGACAGTGGATGGGGAAGGTCCCTTTCGAAGAATTATGATTCGAGCAAGAATCCTCTGCTCTTTGTTTGTCCTTTCCAGGGGCGATGAGTGCCAGTCCAAGTGCTCCTCCTTAGGGCCGGTTTCTGACATCTTGATGGCAGGTTTTTCTGGCGGAATCACCGTCGGAGGCTGCCGCATGGCCTGCACCATCTCGGTGAGGTCTTGAATTCGCTGCATCAACAGGTTGAACTGTTCCGGATCTACCGTGGCCGTCGGTGGAGGAGGTTGAAGTGTCGGTGATGGAGCAGGGACAGATGGATCTGGTCCAGACCTACGGCAGAAGCGGTAGATCTCCGGATAGTCGCCTTCTTTGGAGGCATTTCTTAGGATTGAGGGAGAGGATGGAGATGGACCTTGGAGAAGAAGATCCAAAAGGTCGACTGAGCACTCCTTTAAGAACAAGGGTACCTCAGGAACAGAGGGTCCTTTCTCTAGCGCCAATTCTGTTGGTGCAGAATCTGGTCGATGCCGGATCGAGCTGGAGTTGAGGAAGAAAAGAGGTTGTCGTCGGTGATCTATAAAACAATTCCGTCCGGAGTCGGTGGTGGTGGCTCTGGCAGGACCCTCTGACGATCAAGTCAGCTTTTCTGGCCAACAGAAATGGAGTACTCAGGCAAGAATTCAGCAGAATTTCGGGAAGAAAAAGAGAGCTTAGAGAAAACGTATCTGGAGGGTTCCTTTTATAAACGGAGTCTGTAGCAGATTGATAGTGATGGCTGTAACCGTCCAATAGTGGGCCGCTCAAGGCCATGTGGAGTTTGTTACGGAGAGAGGTATTCATTGCCATGATGTGGCCGTTCGTTGAGATTTAATAGTCGAAGTTCGGAGGAAGCAGGCGTTGGTCGGTGAAGAGTTTTGACATACATCAATTCCAGAGGAGTTCGAACTCCTAAAAGGAATACGGCTAAAGGGGATCATCCAGGAGAAATGCTAGCTGAAATCTGAAAGTAATCCGCTGGAGGAATCCGACTGAAGGAGAAGTCCAGAAGAAGTTCGGCTTCTGTAGAAATCTGACTGAAGAAAAAATCCGGAAGGAGTTCGGCTCCTGGAGGCACTGGACTGAAGGAGAAGTTCAGAAGGAGTTCGGCTCTTGGAGGAGTCCGATTGAAGGAGAAATTTGGAAGGAGTTCGGCTCCTGAAGGAGTCCGAATGAAGAAGAAATTCGAAAGGAGTTTGGCCGCCGGATGAGTTCGGCTACTGAATGAGTTCGGCCGCTTGAGGGGTTCGGCTGCTGGAAGGAGAATTCCCGATCGAAGCTCCTCCGAGATTACTAGTTGCATTAGGCTAAGCATCAGGCTGGACTTCGGCGGGAGCATGATTTATTTCAATAATGTATATTATTTATCATGGATCTACGCCTCTTATGTGTAATATGTACTGGATATTTACTTGACAAAATCTATTCCTTCTCTTATTTCCGGTCATTCTTGTTTTTTCCCTTAATTAAATTCGATGTCAACCTATGAGTGAATTTCTAAAGTTTAACTTGTTAAATTGGCAAACATGTTATAAAATTTAAATTGGTTATATAATGTAGATGTTGCTGTGAGAAATTTTGTATAATTGCATAGATGGCTGCAATGGACAAGAAAGAAAAGCTAATATCCTTATTGGCATCATCATGGGCATTTCGTTTTCTATTCTTTTAATCCCTATTATGCTAATAGTTGCTTCAAGTAATCAATCACTTATTTAATTGCTTGATTTATGCTATTATTAAATTGAGAACCATTCTTGATGAGTGCCTCACCTATCTGCAATCAACTAATTTCCTCCTTTTCATGAAAAACATTGTAACAAGATATGCTTAGCAATTATTAGTAGGTTGTAACAACATTTGCTTAGCAATTATTAATAGGTTATAACAACATTTACTTAGCAACTATTAGTAGGTAATGAGTACAGGGACATTTATCCATGATCAAGAGATTATGAACTTTTGGTGTAGGAACAAATCCTCAAAGAATGAAAGTTCAAGTCTTTGATACCTCTTTTAGTCTACCAACCGACTAGTCTCAAGTCCTACGGACAAAGGCATCTGAGGAAAACAGATTGCATTACTCCTATAGAAATTATATGAGACATATGATAGGTATATTATAATGGTCCATGTCTGTCTTACAGAGCCATGATTTTGTTCTACATTAAGCATTTCATAGGTTCTTCTTCTTTCAGAAGAGAAGAGTCGGGGATGGTTCTCTAATATAGGTCTTAGATAGGCAATTCTCTAATATAAGCCTTAGATTTTTTTTTTTTAAATTTTCACTTCTCTTTTTTGGAGATCTATGGGGAAGGAGAGCATGGAGGGGTTTTTTGGTTCTAGAGGATGGAAAATTGAGGAAAATTTGATGGAAAACATAGAAAAAAATCAAAGAAAACAAAAGAAGGATGGAAAAAATCAAAAGTTGAGACTTTTTCCCACTTAAATTGTTTTCTTTTCACTTCTCTTATTTAGAGATCTATGGGGAAGGAGAGCACTTGAGGGAGATGGAGGGTATAATGGTAAAAGAAGGTTGTAACATTTTTTTTCTTTTCTATCTTCTTTGCTTTCAACCAAGAAAGGAAGAAATTATTTTCTTTTCTTTCTTTAAACTCCCAACCAAGAGAAAGGAAATACACTTTTTTTTTCTTTTCTTTTCCCTCCTTACTAATAATTTTTCTTTTCTTTTCTTTTCTTCCCCAAGCACCCAACCAAGGTGTTAAACTACTCATTTTTTTAGTACAAGTTTTAAATACTCGTTCAGGAATAGCATATACAACTAATTGAAAGAAATCATAAACATTGATCCCATAAACTGTCTGCATAAATCGATAAATCATGTCTTGAAGTAAAGAATATAATAAACATAATTAAATGTCATTTAGCTTTTCTAGTAATTGAGAGACAGGTGTGAGAGGGATGGACAAATAAAGCCATCTCTCAGATTCATCCTGTTACAATAACACAGTATGAGTTGCAACAAACCTACGGTATGAGTTGCAACAAACCTACAAGGAAGAAATAAATGAAAAAAGAATAGCAAGTAAAAGAGGCGTCGTCTCCAGATTCCTCCAAATCTTTGATCCGTTACTCCCGTCCACCCTGAATTCCTCCCTCCTTACCACCAGAAGAAACCCCTCTCCCTTGCCGGCTAGGAAATTCGGCAGCAGCAAGAAGAAGGTGATGCCGCCACCAGTGTTGCTCGACAAGGTGGCGGCGGCAATGGGCTAGCACTAAATGTGGGGTTTAGGTTCTATAGTGAGCGGTTTACTAGAAGGCTGGTTGGGATGGGCCGATTACGGTGATGAAACCGTAATCGGCCATTACACATCATGGCGATGGAGAAATAGACAAACTGCAATAGGCCCAAACGAAAATGAAGATGAAAGCTAGGGGGTAAAGAGATCATAGTACCTTAATGGAACTGCTGTCAATAGGAGGATCGCCTTCATCTTGGATCGACGATCGGCGATCGGCGACGATGGATGAGCTTCAGGGACTGGAAAGGTGGCGGAAGTGAAGAGATGAGCGGTTAAGAATCGTCGCTGAATTTTGATTAGGGATCCGGGCTCTTCGAGTATAAGAACCCAATGGATCTAGCAGCCAAATTAGAGAATATGACCTCGCTTGGGTCCGGATCCAATCTTCTTATAGGGTTGTGGTGAGTTAGGGTATGAGTTAGAAGCCACACCATCCAACCTTTCGTGTTTTCGTTTTGGACCGTTTTCATTTTAATAGTGATCATTTTCTTCTGTTGCTTTGAGATTACTGTTGCAACCTCCCTTTTCTTGATCATTGGTGATTTGGCCGGCCATAGCAAGTGTTGTCATCAAAGAAGATGGTTGGCATCCCTGGGGATCGCCCTAGGATCTTGAAGGCCAGAGAAAGGCCTGATCTGAGTGGGAAGGGAGCGGTACAAGGTCGCACTATTTGGGTTTCACTGGAGCCACCGTCAGAGGAGGTGGAGGATCTTCTTAAGTGGTATTTGGAGGTGGTTGACGTTCAGGAGTGGAGGGTGGAAACGAAGTGTTGGACAAGCTCGATGGTGGTGGTGAGGAGCTTGGGCTATAGGGTGGCGGCGGAGGTGGTGGTGTGTGAGTTTCGATTGCGCGGGGGGGGGGGTAAGGGCTAAAAGGGGGATGTGGTGGGGTATGGCCTCGAAAGGAGCTTTCTTATATTTTGGTTCACGGTGGCAGGGGAGAGGGAGCTTGTGCTTAATCGGTTGTGGATGGTCGCTGGTCAACTGGTGGCGGTGGAACGCTGATGCTCAGGATTTTTCTTATCAAAGGGGGCGATTAATTTGATTCTGATTTAGATCTAGATGCCACAGCTCTCAATGAAATTTTGGGATGAAGTAGCCATTCGGCGGATTCTCAACCTAGTCAGAGACTTTGTTGTAGTGGATGATTGTATGGCAGAGAAACAACAGTTGGAGTTTGCTTGGACGAATGTGAAGGTGGATTTCTCTCGACTAGTGTGATCGGGAGCTCAAATTAGGGGGGCCGGCAGGCACCTTCTGGCAGAGATTCGTCTATAAGAATCTTGACGGCCTCTGCTTTCATGGCAGAAGGCTGTACTCGTCGAAGGAGATGTGCTCGAGTGGAGGTGGAAGAGGTCTAGTGGTCGGCTTGCACACGGAAACAAATGCTCTGTTCAGAGGGGATGGGCTGAAAGTGGCTGCCGGTGGCTACATCTCGAGCTGTGGCCGGCGGTCGTCCACCGATGGCGGTCGAAGCTAGAGGGGGTAGCTGATCCAAAGGGAAAGGTTGCCAGTTGAATCGTCGTTTGAAGTCCGGTCCAAAAATAAGTCAGGTGGACTCGAATTGGGGTGACTTAATAGGCATGAACGGTTGGATGAAGCCAGGGAAGATCGCATGGTAGGGATTTTTGCCTGAGGGTGGCGTTGAGATTCGGACGAGTAGCCCTTCGGGCCCAAGTCCAAGCGAGGCTAGGCTTGCAAATCTGTTCAGTGCGTTGGCGGGCTAGGACATGGGTGAGGGCCCAGCTTCAAGCGAGTGGGCTATGCCATCATGGACTTTGGGTGTTTGCCACCCGACGACATGGATGCCACTTGAAGACCGACTGGGAGTGATTGGCATTCAACGGAGGTTGTTACCATGGGTCATCTACATTGTTGGGGGTAAAATGGCTCTCGCCGAAGTTTGGTAAGGTCCGACCTTGGTACAATGCCATTTGGAGTCATGACGGTCAAGTACGAGCTTCAATCAAGTCGATCCCCTGGTCTAGACGAGTTTCGGAAGATCGGCCTTCCAATGCGACTAATCTCAGAGCTTCAACTAAAGGCAGCCATTCCCGAAAATGACAATGACTTTTATTGATGCTCGATCTTGTGTGTTGGTCAAGCTTCTTTACTTCATTTCTCCAATTATATTCTGTGGGTGGCAGATCTTACCAAGGCTACTCCACAAATCTTAGCTAGACGAACTTGAGTCCATAAAGGACCTTGCCATTCGCTAGATCCCGGTCTCCAACATGGGACAAGCAGCAACCGCATCATAAGTGCTAAACCTCAACATTGGTCGGTCCCGACTTAGGGCCGACCTTGAATATAGGTCGAGCTTTATCAGAGTAACTAAAGCATCTCCGACTCAGTCTTAATTGAAAAATCCGTGATTCCTTTTTGACCTCAAGCTCTCCGGATCAAAATACTAGTGCTTGTCATTGGCCGATCTTGAAGGCGACCGAGCTTCCAAAAGCTGTCGAAGTAGTTCTGCCAAGGTTCAAACTCGGAGCCTAACCTACAAACTTGTCACCCTCAACTCAAAGGCCGAGCTCCAAGCTCAGTTAGCCCAATCTTAAGCTCTAACGACTTAACTTCAGCTTGAATGACTCACGACCAAGTTCGAAAGTATTCGACCTCTCGTATGAACTCCAACAAATAAAATCCAATGACTAATGAGTTACGACAAATGACAACCCGCTCTCCATCATAAACTCTGAGCGATCCGAATGGCCTACTGACATTTCGTTGCGGCTGTCACCATCAATCTGTTACAGGCCCCATCTATAAATAGGACCCTCTAGATATGTTTTCGTCTCTAAACTTTCTTTTCATCTCTAATCTCCTGAGTATTCCATTTTTGTTGGCCAGAATACTAACTTGATCGTTGGAGGGTCACGCCGGAGTAAACTCCGACTAGGATTTTGTCTTGCAAATCCCACCGACGAGACCTGATTCCCATCTTCAGTGAACACTGGTGGTCGTTTGTTTTCTGTACTAACAGAATTGGCGCTAGAGGAAGGGCTTTGCGAGCCTTTATTCTAAAAGTACCCAGTCGAGCAGCTTTCTTCTTTTTGTCCTAGCAAAATGCCCCTTAAGAGAGCTTCCTCCCAGAGATCTGTCGCTACCGCCACCAATCCAATCCGGAACCGGCCAATCAACTAGTTCCGGCCCCGTCGCCTGCACCCCAACCTTCTCAACCAATAGCAATGATGGATTAGCAGGTAAGAGGCATCATAGAGGCTGTGCAGGCCATGCAATAGGCTTCGGCACCAGCATCATCGGAAAGACCATCGTCGGAACATTGAAATATGGCACAAGGAAGGTCTACCTGGAGGAGCCAACCAGAGAATCCTGGAAAGAGAAAATAGAGAGTCGAGAGTCCCTGCTCTGAGCATGACTCTACCCTTGGAAGGTCTCTGCCCCCATCAAGTCTGCCATACTTTGAGATCTGTGATTTAGATGATGTCCTCGATCAAAAGCTTCAGAAAATGAATCGGTGGATTGAGGAACTCCGGCGGCTGTCCGTTTTCTGCACCAACATGATTGAAGAACCTCCATATTTTGAAGTTGGGGAAGATCGCACGGTAGGGATTTTTGCTTAAGGGTGGCACTAAGATTCAAACGAGTAGCCCTTCGGCCCAAGTCCAAGTGAGGCTGGCCCTGCAAACCAGTTCAACCCGCTGCCACTGGTGGGCTAGGATGTAGGTGAGGGCCCAGCTTCAAGCGAGTGGGCTATGCCATCATGGACTTTGGGTGTTTGCCACCTGACGACATGGATGCCACTTGAAGACCGACCGGGAATGATTGGAATTCAACGAAGGTCGTTACACTGGGTCATCCACATTATTGACAGAACTCTGTAGGCCAAAAAGACCCGCTAAAGACCGTCATATTTTGAAATCATGGCATTCCTCGAATCGCATCCTGACATCATGTTGAAAGGACATAGTCATCGAAGCCTTGGACAAAAATAGCAACTGAGGTGTCGAGGGCGTGATTCGAGGAACACCATGATTTCAAAATATGGTGGTCCTTGGCGGGTCTTTTTGGCCTACGGCATTCACGTGGATGACCCAGGGTAACGATCTTCGTTGAATTCCAATCACTCCTGGTCGGTCTTCAAGTGGCATCCATGTTGTCGGATGGCAAACACCCGAAGTTCATGATGGCATAGCCCACTTGCTTGAAGCTGGGCCCTCACCTATGTCCCAACCCACCAGCGTCAGTGGGTTGAACTAGTTTGTAGGCCCAGCCTCGCTTGGACTTGGGCCCGAAGGGCTACTCGTTCGAATCTTAGTGCCACCCTCAGGCAAAAATCCCTACCATGCGATCTTCCCTGACTTCATCCAACCGTCCATGCTCGTTGAGTCACCCCAATTCGAGTCCACCTGACTCGTTTTTGGATCGGACTTTAAACAACGATTCAATTGGCAGCCTTTTCCTTTGGATCAACTGCCCCCTCTAGCTTTGGCTGCCATCGGTGGACGACCACCAGCCACAACTCGAGATGCAGCCGATGGTAGCCACTTTCAGCCCATCCCCTCTGAATAGAGCATTTGTTTCCATATGCGAGCCGGCCATTGGGCCTCTTCCACCTCCACTCGGGCACATCTCCTTTAACGAGTGCAGCCTCCTGCATCGGAGGTAGAGGCTATCAAGATTCTCATAGATGAATCTTTGCCAGAAGGTGCCTATCGGCCCCTTGATTTGAGCACCCGATCGCATTGGCTGGGAGAAATCTACCTTCACACTTGCTCGAGTAAATTCCAACCGTCGTTTCTTTGCTGTACAATTATCCACTGCAATAAAGTCTCTGATCAAGTTGAGAATCCCTTGAATGGCTGCTTAACCCTAAAATTCCAACCCTAAAATTCCATCGGGAGCTGTGGCATCCGGATCCAAATCAGGACCAAATTAATCACCCCCTTTGACGAGAAAAATCCCAAGCGCCAGGATTCTATCGCCACCACTGGACTAGCAACCATCCACGGTTGGTTAAGCACAAGCTCCTCCCCTACCATCGTGAACCAAAAGTTAAGAAAGCCCCTTTTGAGGCCATACCCCACCACCACCTCCGCCGCCACCCTACGGCCCAAGCTCCGCGCCACCATCGTTGAGCCTGCCCAACACTTCGTTTCCACCCTCCACTCCTCCGAGACGTCGACCACCTCTGGATACCATTTAAGGAGGTCCTCCACCTCCTTCGACGGTAGCTCCAGTGAGACCTAAATAATGCGATCTTGTATTGCTCCCTTCCCGCTTAGATCGGGCCTCCCTCTGGCCTTCGAAATCCTAGGGCGATTCTAGTGATGCCAGCCATCTTCTCCGGTGACAATACTTGCTACGGCCGGCCATATCACTAATGATCAAGAAAAGGGGGTTGCAACAGTAATCTCAAAGCAACTGAAGAAAATGATCACTATTGTAATGAAAATGGTCCCAAATGAAAACAACACGAAAGGTTGGATGGTGTGGCTTCTAACTCATACCCTAACTCACCACAGCCCTATAAGGAGATCTGATCTGGACGGAGCGAGGTCATATTCTTTGGTTTGGCTGCTGGGTTCGTGGGGCTCTTATACTCAAAGAGATTGGGTCCTTAATCAAAATTCATCGATGATTCTTGACCGCTCGTTTCTCCGCTCCGCCACCTCTCCGGTCCCTGAAGCTTGTCCATCATTGCTGATCGTCGGTCCAAAGCGAAGGCGATCCTCCTATTGACTATGGTTCCATTGAGGTACTATGATCTCTTTGCCCCTCGCTTTCATCTTCGTTTTCATTTGGGCCTATTGTAGTTTTTCTATCTCAATCATCGTGATGTGTAATGGTTGATTGCAGTTTCATCACCGTGATCGGCCCATCCTAGCTAGCCTCCTGGTAAGCCGCTTGTTGTAGGGCTTAAACGCCACCTTTAGTGCTAGCCTTTTGCCACCACCACCTTGTCAAGCGACATCGGTGGTGGCATCACCTTCTAATTGCCGCCACCGGACTCCCTGGTCGGCAAGGGGGAGGGGTTGCTTTTGGTGGTAAGTAGAGGAATTCAGGGTGGAAGAGAGTAACGGATCAGGGATTTGGAGGGATCTGGGGACAACACCTTTTTTACTTGCTATTCTTTTTTTATTTATTTCTTTCTTGTAGGTTTGTTGCAACTGATACTATGTTATTGTAACAGGATGAGTCTGAGAGATGGCTTTGTTTGTCCATCCCTCTCCCACCTATCTCTCAGTTACTTGAAAAGCTAAATGACGTTTAATTATGTTTTTTTATGTTCTTTAGTTTAGGGCATGCGATTTATTGATTTATGCAGATAGTTCATGGGATCAATGTTTATGATTTTTTTCAATTAGTTGTATATGCTATTTCTAAATGAGTAGTCTAAAACTTGTACTAAAAAATGAGTAGTTTAACACTTTGGTTGGGTGTTTGAGAAAGAAAAGAAAATTATTAGTAGGAGGGAAAAGAAAAGAAAAGAAAGGAAGTGTATTTCTTTTCACTTTGTTGGGAGTTTAAAGAAAGAAAAGAAAATAATTTCTTTCTTTCTTGGTTGGAAGCAAAGAAAATAGGAAAAGAAAGAAAATGTTACAACTTTCTTTTACTATTATACCCTCCATCTCCCGCAAGTGCTCTCCTTCCCCACAGGTTTCTGAAAAAAGAGAAGTGAAAAAAAAAATAAGTGGGAAAAGGTCTCAACTTTTGATTTTTTCTATCTTTCTTTTGTTTTCTTTGACTTTTTTCTATGTTTTCCATCAAATTTCCCTTAGTTTTCCATCCTCTAGAACCAAGAAACCTCTCCGTGCTCTTCTTCCCTGCAAATCTCTAAAAAAGAGAAGTGAAAATTAAAAAAAAAATCTAGGTTGGAAAAGGTCTCAACTGTTTTAATTTTTTTCCATCAGTCCTTGTGTTTTCATTGATTTTTCCATCCATAGGAGCCTCAATCGGGTGGGAGGCTGCAGCTTCATTTTTTTTTTTTCCATCTGCAGGAGTCTTAACTGGTTGGGAGGCTTGAAAATGTAACATTAATTTTGTTCTTCATTATTAAAGGAGCAGGATGGGAATTATATAAAATTCATTAAACTCCCAATTCTTTTCTCTCCAAATCTGCTTGATTTGGAGGAGAAAAAAAATGCTAGTTTGAGGAAATTTGTATTCCCTCTGCTTCTCTCCTTTTCTTTCCTTTTCTTCGGTTAAAAAACTCCAAACCAAGCGGAAGTATTAACTCTCCCCTATTCCTTTCTCTTCTCTCCTATTCTTCTCTTCCAGCCAAGGTGTAAAACTTATGAACTTTTGAGGTATTTAATAAATTATATTGTTGATCACCAACATCTCAAGTAGGAAGATGACTGCTGAGGGGTTGAACAATTATTATGACTAAATCTAGGTTAGGCCAAATTGAGTTGGACTAGGTTTTGGGCCAAACATTTAATTCAGATCAATCCATTTGGATCTCGAATTGGCCTCGGGCTTGATTGGGGCCAGGCTCAGTCCTGGTTTATTTCTAAACTTTTCAGGCTTAAGCTTGGTTTGAAGCCCAAGAAAAAAAATTAGGCTGGGCTTGTGTAAGGGTATGGCCCGGCCCATTCCAGATTGGTGCTCTGCTAGGCTGCATTGCAGTCTCTCACCTTGTGTCTCTCTATTAAGGGGCTTCTTTGTTTCTTTGTAGCAGGAGATAGAAAGCGGCAGTAGGAAAAAGGGCATCTAGGTTTTGGATTCCGATGGCTTCTCATTTCCATCTGGACGAGGTAAAGCTTTCTCTTCAATCCTTCCCTAATATCTCTTCCTATCCTTTTTTTTGCCTTTTCTTTTATTATTATCATCTTTTTTTGAAAATTGGTAATTTTGAATGAATACCGGAGGATGATTTCGAAGGAGATTTTTCTAGAAGCCATAGCAGCGGTAGACACACAGGTACTTTATTTTCGTTCTTTTCTTTTCTTTTTTATTTTGATAGGATCCTAGGCCTCTATTAGGAATATTTTGGATTCAAAGAAAGAGAAAATAGAAGAGAAAGAAGATGCGATAATTTGATCACTTCATGACCTTCAAAAGCCTTTAGGCTAATTAATTTAATTAGTTCATTGCTTGGCATTGTGGCCTTTCTGGCATTATATATTTATATCCGTCAAATTACTTGTCCAACAAGTATAAGGACATGACTACTCGACAAAAGAGATATCCTAGATTTTTGGACTAATTAAGAAAGGAAATCAAAAATAATAAATAGAAAAAAAAAGATATCTAATCCTAGGAAAATAAGGAATCCTATCATTCCCCACCCTTCAAATCAACCTTGTCCTCAACATTGGGTAGGAGTAACACTCCATATCATGTCTAATTGCCACAATCAAATGGTTTGATGTGTAGCTTCTCACGATAATTCAACTTAGAGTGATATAAAGAAGGTTGTAGTGCTGATGTCATACTTCAAGCCTCCACTTGTACCAACATGATAAAGTCTTGCTTTGAAGGTCGCGTGAGTTGCTTTTAGCATCCCTAATATCAGATCTTTTGTAAGGAACATTGAAGAAGTAGGTCTTTATACATGCTTCAAAATCTCCAACTATAATCACTTAATAGGTCTTGATTTTTTCTATTATCAAGTAGATTAATTTAATCCCACTCTTTGATGGCTCAATGGTTTGATCAACTCATGTTGAAGGTTCACTTGTGGCTTGACAGGCTTGATGCTAAAGTTCTTCAATTGAATCTATGACTTCTCGATTTTCAAATGATGTATCCTTGATTTGCAGAAATTTCGATCATAAATCCTTTCAACTTCTAATGTGGGTCATCTTCATTTGCCTTTCTTGTATCCTCATCACGATGACCTTGCTCCTCTCAAAATCTACTAGTTCATCATATAGATTGCTTGAGTGTAAAAAGCCCATTGGTTGTATCAAATCTCATCATTGAGCCTTTTTCCTCTACTTGTGCAAAAGAAATAATTGCTTTTATTGTGTGAGGTTGGTGGATCTTAACCTCATATTTGATTTGGGGATGAAGACCTTCAATCAATGTTTGCAGTAGTTGTCTCTTAGACCAATTATGTGCATAATCAGGTAGCTGCTTAGACCGAATTTGGTACTCCATCATGCTACTTGCTTGACAAATTCTTGCAGGCTCATCATCGGTGATCTTATATTTAGTGTTTACAAGATATTTAACCTTACTAGCACTTGCCCTATGTTGGTCGGGGTCATGAGAGGGAGGATGGATGAGGTTGGAAGGATGGATGATCTCCATCCATCGTTTGGTTCAAAAAGTTAGAAGGATGGATGAAAAAGTAGAGGTTGTTCATCCATCCTGGTCCACCAATTTGCATCCTCTCAAACTAGGAGGATGTAAGGAAAGATAGATGAAATATTGATGGATGGATTTTTGTGTTGATAAAATTACCTCTTATCAATTTTAGACAAAACTATAATATTTTTTTACTTTTTCATTCATATTTTTTATATATTTTTATATATACTATTAATCAGATACTATTAAATTTAATTCCTAATTACTTTAATTTTAGTACATAATTTTGATAATTATAATTAAATAATTAGAATTATCTTTAATTTCTCTATTTTTATTTACTATTTTTAATTAATTATTTATATAATATTAATTAATTATTAAATTAAATTATAAATTAACGACTTATTTATATAATTAATTCATTAATAATTAAATTATAAAATTATTTATTGAATCAAATTAAATTAAAATTAAATATTTATATAATTATAGATTATAATGATTATAAATTTATATATTGTTTACTTATTTAGTATAAATTAGTGTTATGAATTGATAATAGTAATATTTTTTTTCAAAGAGTAGTTTAGTAAAAATGTTATATAAATATTATCCTTCCTTCTGTTCCTTCTATACCAAACAGAGAAGAAAATCATTTTTATCCATCCTTTCATGTTTCGCCAAATATATGAAAGGATGGATGGATCTTCCATCCATCCGATCCATCCATCCTTCGTTTTTATGTATTTTTATATATACTATTAATTAGGTGCTATTAAATTTTATTACTAATTACTTTAATTTTAGTACATAATTTGATAATTATAATTAAATAATTACAATTATCTTCAATTTCTCTATTTTTATTTACTATTTTTAATTAATTATTTGTATAATATTAATGAATTATTAAATTAAATTATAAATTAACTACTTATTTATATAATTAATTGATTAATAATTCAATAGTAAAATCATTCATTGAATTAAGTTAAATTAAAATTAAAAATTTATATAATTTTTATATAATTATAGATTATAATGATTATAAGTTTATATATTGTTTACTTATTTAGTATAAATTAGTATTACAAATTGATAATAATAATATTATTTTTTTAAAGGGTAGTTTAGTAAAAATGTTATATAAATATCATCTATCCTTTTTTTCGATCCTCCTATCCATGTTTCACCAAACATGTGAAAGGATGGATGGTCATCCATCCATCCAATCCATCCTTCTTCCTCATTCATCGTTCCTCCTCCATCCATCCTTCCTTCAATCCATCATTCGTATCAAACAGAGGGTTAAAGCTCTAATTTGTTGGGCAAGACTGATCACCATCCATCCATCCTCTTCCTCAAAAATCCTTCTTTCAATCCATCCTTCGTATCAAATTGAGGGTTAAAGCTCCAATTTGTTGGGCAAGACTGGTCACCATCCATCCATCCTCTTCCTTATCATTCTTCCTTCCCCATCCATCATTCCTTCAATCCATCCTTCGTACCAAAGAGAGGGTTAAAGCTTCAATTTGTTGGGCAAGATTGGTCACCATCTCTTTTAACTCCACAAGTTGCTGATTAACTGAAGCAATTTTGCCCTTGAACTGACCATCATACTGTTGTTGAGATGAACTTATTGAAATTATATTGTAGGGTCCTCAAATGTGCATAGGATCAGTGTCTAATACCAAGCTGATAGGACCTTGGGTCTCTATCAATAATATCTTGGATCAAAAGAAAGAGAAAATAGAAAAGATAAAGAAGAGATAATTGTATCACGTCGATGAAAGATCAGGACCTTCAAAAGCCTTTAGGCTAATTAATTTAGCTAATTCATTACTTGAGATTATGACTCTTTAGGCGTTACATATTTATAGCATCAAATGTTCAACAAGAATAAGGGCATGACTCTTGGGCAAGGATTGTAGAACAGTCTGGTTTAGGGCGTATTGAGTCATGCCAGTGGTGGATTGAGATAGTTCCGGTATTCGAAATGAGAAATCAGCGAAAAAGTGGGGGAGGGGGAGGAAATAAAGGAAGAGAGAGCAAGATGGGGGAAGGGAAGGAGAGGGAGAGTGAGAGAGGGCCATTAGAGGACTGCGAAAGCCTTCAAAGGGCTGGAGGAGGGGCTCTTCCCTTCTCCCGATTGAGAGGTGCTCCAGTTGCTGCCTTCATTGAAAGTTGGTAAAAAAAAAAAAAAAAGAGAAATAAAGATTGTTCACCCTTATTTTGATTGGGAGGAGGGCAGAGCCTCTCCTTTGATCCTTTGGTGACTTTCGTGGCACTTTGGTGGCCTCGGCAGCTCTCTAGTAGCCTTTGGCGACAATCCGATAGCCCCCTCATCCCCCCCCTCCCTTTCTTTTTTTCCTCTCTGATGTTTTTCTTGTCCCCACCTTTGCCGCCATGTTGGACCACACTCCGCTTGACTTCACCATCTCTCTTCCTCCCCCTCCCTCCCCCTCTTTCTCTCTCCTTTTCCTCTCTCTCTTGTTCTCCCTTTCCGCTGCCCTCTCTATTGTATCGGTTTGGGCTTGGCATAGGGATGTACCGAACCATGCTACCAGCCAATTGGTCCTAGCCGTAGTGCCAACATTGGTGAACCTTGCGCCTATGCAAACTAGATATCCTAGACTACTGGACTAATTTGAAAAGGAAAGGACCATAATAAACCTAAAAATTAAGAAATCTACTCCTAGGAAAATAAGAAATTCTATCATATTTTTTATTTTTACCATCTTTTTGAAGCCATAGTTGGATATCTTCTTTCCCTTTTTTCTTCATATTTGAGTGGTTACAGGTGATAAAAGAACTTTTGGAGATCTCGATGAGGAGGAGGACGACGTATTTGGCCCGAAGAAGGTAATCTAAAGCAGCCCTCATTCTTTTATGTTTGCACTCTCCATTGATTTTGGTGGAATTTTTGGTTGGAAACCCTAGTTGTAGTCGGTGGTTTGAACTATGATGCTTTGGTATTAGAATTTTTAGAATTAAATGAATGCTATTGCACTTTTGATTGTGATCAATCTAAATTTACTCAAATGGATAAGAAATCAAGCCATGATGTGAGACTGAACTTTACCCAGCATAAAGAAATCTATTCCATGTAGAGAGAAGAGATAGTATAAATTATAAACTTGTTTGGAACCTGATAGACCCATTCAGGTTATACTGGGCTTCTCAAATTTGATAAGCATGTTCTTCTTTCATGATTGTTCAAGTTTTTTCATTGAGCTATGCAGAAGAATCTGCTTCAGTTTCTCTTGGTCACAATGCACTATTTCTCCCTTATTTCATTAAGAGAATGTATGTTCATTTGTAATTACCTTATGGATCCTCCCAGTGGAGGAGAAAAACAGCAAACTCTCAAATATTTTACAAGGACAGGCCAGGTTGTTTCTTGCGGTTAGGGTTCATGATAAAGGATGGGCACAAGAAAAAAGAGGCTTCAAGGCTTTTCCAGAATTTGAAAAAATTGCTGTTCGGCGCTACCAATGTGTTCTTGCACCTAGCACTTGCCTTGAAACTTTGATTTTGCATTGGATGTGTTGGTACTATCCCATTGGCTTGTGCTATAAGGTGTGCTTTCATATCTATGTATATACGTCTAGGAGTGTGAATTGTCCACAAGGTTCACATTTATAAAGGGGCTTATTGATAGAGTTATCATACAAGGGCACAGATATTGGAGCAGAAAGGATAAAATGAGGAAAACAAGTATGCTGCTACTGACAATGTCCGGAACTAAGGGATCTTTTTGCCCAGTGAACGCATAATCTAGTTCTCTGCTGAATAGTCCATTAGGTTCCTGTATGTGCTTGAATTTGAAATCTCGAGTTAATAAAACATCAACATATTCCTTCATAGACTTGCAAGGTGACAATAATGCTTGCCGTCCAACATGACATTGTTCAATATTACCTCCATTGTAAGGTAAGATATTTAGCATTCTTCATCATTAAAAACATCTCTCTCCTGTTAAGAAAAGAACCTGTGACATTCTATGAAGTTGAATTTGATCAATCTCCAGCTTGTAAAACCAACCATAGTGTCTGCCACCATTTAAACATATACACATTGCAACTCCATATACTACCATATCCTTTTTTTCATATTATTCAGAAATAATTGAAATATTGCCATATGTAATGTCCCTGTTCACTTAGCTCTATAGATTTTCCGTTGTTTATTTTATATGATACTTGATGGTGACTACAGCTGAAATTTAATGCCATTCTATTTCAAGAAATGTTTAAAGATAAGCTCTTAAAGTGTTAGGAATGCAATTTCTAGAAACAATAAAGGAGTAATTAGCAAAATGTTAGCAAATAGAAAGGATGAAAACTATGGAGACCTTTGGTTGATGATTAGTTGCTAGTTGTCAACAAGTAAAGAGAATGATTAAACATAAAACGTTGAAAAGCTATAGCAAACACATGGCCAACTAGCTAAATCAGTTTTAGACTTATATGATGTCTAACATAACTTGCATATCCATGTAAAACACAGTCCAACTACATTTCAGTTTGACATATTTTTAATTACTTTGGATGTTGCTGAATGAAATACTTCCTGTCTTTTGCATCCGTCTCTCATGTTGCTTCTTATCATCATGTCTATTTCATAGTGTATCATCTACATACATATGTTCTGCTAAAATAATGGAAATTAGATCTGAAGTGGTATGAGGAAATTAAACTTCAACCTTGGACAACTTGTTCATTTCCTCATAATGCAGGGCAAATCAAGGGTCGAAGAAAGTAGACCTGGTGCAGCCACAGGGATGATTCTGTCTCTACGTGAAAGGCATGCGGGTTTTATTAAATTTAGAAATGTTTAATATCTCTTTCAAGATATCATAGTAAAACCAGCCTCAGCTTTGTCTTCATGCTAAACTTACAATTTGATTTTGCATGTTGGTTTCTCAGTCTGCAGAACTGTGAAGATAACCTTGCAACATGCCAGGTACGTGGTCATGTAGAAAAGGGAAAATAATTTTAAATTTATCTCGTCTTCTTGGAATTGTTACTCTTTCAATCTTGTCTAATTTTTATACATATATTGCGTTTCAATCTTAAATGTTCTGTTATTATAATTTTCATGAAAAGAGAGGGTTGATGTGCTTTTAATCAGTTTAAAGTCTTAATTGATTGCTTTCTTAAAGATGAGACATTTTTATCTTTGGTTTTTTATCTTGGTATGTTCCATTCAGAACAACATTATTTCCATGGCTTGTTTCGCTCATACATTTTATAAGCAGTTAAACTGGTTTAATGAGTTTTAGCATAACTTATGAGATCATGGATTTATCTTTTTCTACATTATATGGTCTTATAAAGTGATATTATAAAATGAGTTTTTTGTGGCTACAAAATAAGAATATCATATGCCATGCCATAACTGCTGATCTACTGATTTTTTCACGTCAGCATAGGTCAGAAGTTAATATTTCATGAAATCTGCAATGAACTTCCACATTTTGCAGTTTGTATTTTCGTTATCGGTCATTATTGAAATGACTATATTGCATTTGTTCCAGGCAGAGTTAGGAGCTGCAAGATCAGAGATTCAGAACTGGCATTCTGCATTTCAGAATGGGCTAGTGACACCAGCAGGCACATCTCCAGGTTAACGTTTGCTTTACTTTTTTCCTTCATATGCAAGTCTGTTTCAGTTTGGGGAATGATAGATGTTGCTTTTGTTAGATGTGTGACCTGGAAAGTCAATTATTGGCTGACATATTGTATATTCTAGTTCATAAATTTTGTACTTAATTTATTGAAATTAATAAAATAGGCATTTTTCTTATCCATTCATATGTAATGTGTCTATGAATCGTCCAAGGAGTTAATGGACGATAACATATATTCTCAAGAGTTAAAAATTTGAGACATGTGTTATTATAGATTAACTCCTGAAAGCTCTCGATCGTTGACGATGATTGATCCATGAAGATCAGTGCACAGATTGCTTTCTTTAATGGGTAGATGAGTCTTGAGTTTATAGTATGGTGATACTAGAGCGAAAATACAAGTGATTGTTAGAGAACAATGGTACTGAACATGACCAAGAATGAAGTTTCTTGGATATCTATTTACTCATTAGTGATTGTCTTGATGCTGTAGTTATGCAAGTGGTTCTTTGACCTGTGGTGCCTCGGCTGCCCACAGTGAAGTTGCTGTAGTTTGATAGCACATAAATATGGTCCCTAGCCAATCGAGGCTTTGCGGTGTTCGTTGACTGTGGTAGATTCGCTGTAAGAGTAGGTAAGCACTTATAGGGGATCTATCGACCTTAATAGAAGAGGAATAGTCCAATGCGATCTAAGAGGCCGGGTCCTTAAATCTATGGCCATAGTAACGTGATAATGGAAAGGAGTTTTCATTAGGATTCACGAATGGACTCAAGCTAATTATGTCTAGCATATGACGGATGTTTAGGGGTTGACGAGTTTCCATGATCTGTATCCTGTCGGAATTTTCGATAGAAGAACTTGATCACATGATAACTGCACCTAGGGGTTCAGACTTTTTTTATTCTGCTGGATTGCCACTACATATTGGAAGGCATCACTAGTGGATTGTGAGAACTCATTAGGATTATTTTTGGATCAACAAACATAATTAGGGTTGAGCTGAAATTATTCCGGTCCATTGAAGGGATTACGGTGATACTGTGATAGAGATCACGGTATGTCTCACTACCAGGCAGAGTAGAACTTGAGGGGTCACACAAAAGGAGCTTGACTTGATTAACAACTTGGATCATAATCAAATTATCAATTGGTTTGGTGGTTTGAAATTAGAAACTACTAATTTGTAAATGTTATAGTTTTAGTAGCTGCTAATTGTTAGCATGAGGGATTTAATTGCAAATGTTGTAATATAATTAGGCTTAATTAAACTATAGATCAAATCCAAATTAATTTAAATTAGATTTAATTTAATTGGAGTTGACTTAATTTGGGGCTAATTGTGTTTAATTATTCAAGTTGGACTTGAAGATCAAACCTAGGGATGGAAATAGGCCAGGCCAGGCCAGGCTTTGGCTTAAATAAGCTAGGCTTGTATTATAAAATACTAGCCTGTTGGACTGGTTTAGGCTTAAAATGAGACTTGGCCTGACCTGTTTTGCAAAATAAAAAAAGCATGGTCTAGCCTGAAAGCCTATTTAAAAGTCTATAAACATTAAGGCCTTTAAATAGGCCAACAGGCCTAGGCCTTCAAGGTCTCAATACAAGCCTAAAGGTCTATCAAATATAATAATTTTCTGCCTCAAATTACATGAAATATAACTTGAACCAAATGGAAAGTAGAAAGTAGTATGTTAATAACCATTTTTACAATGAAAAGTTAAAGATTTTTTCCCTCTTTTCACTATGCTATTCTTAAATAGGCCGGCCTACAGGCTTTTAGGCTAGGCTTTGGAATTTTAGGCCTAATCTATTTATTTAAACATGCCTTTTAAAAAGTCTATACCTAGTTTATTTAGATAAATAGGCCAGGCCAGGCCGTAGGCCCTGACAAGCCGTCTGGCCTATTTCCACCGCTAATCAAATCTAATTAGATTGGATTTGACAGCCTTTTCGAATTTGATTAGAATCGGATTCGGATTGAACCCAAACTTGAACCCAATTGAAAAAAGATGTTTGGCCCACTTTATTTGGGCTTATCTCTCTATTTTGGCCGACCAAAAGGAAGAGGGGGGCGTTGAAAGTCACGCTCCTTTTGTGCGCATGGAGATAAGAGATCGGCTTTCCCATCTCATTTAGGACTCCATCATGATGAGATTTATCCCTAATTAGATTAGATCTGAATTAGGATAAAGTCTTAAGGGTTAGGACTCTTTTTGGGCATCCAAAATAAAAAGGGGAGAGGTGGAGGGTGTGGGATATGCGAGACAATCTAAAAATCAGATTCAGCCTTGCCGCATCATCCTATCTCCATGCCCTCTTCTCTTCCTCCTTCATCTCCATGCCTCCCATACTCCATAGATTAAATCTACTGCAAGTTTTGTGAGAGAAAAAAGAAAGGAAGAAGGTGTCTTCCTTCTCTTCAAAGCATCCTAGAGGAAGTCCCTATCATATCTACGTGAAGAGTTTGTGTTGCTGCCCTTTCTCTTCAAGTTGAAGAAAAATTTCAGATCCAAATTCAGAAACGAGGCTTGCAAGGTGCTAGCACTCTAGTAGCTTCGGTGTTTCGATTAGGATTTGGCTTTGTGTGGATACCAGTAGAGGCCGGGCATGTGCGCGGCTCTGACAGAAATCCTGGAAATCCACCGGATTCAATCCAATAAAAAATAAAGGAAAGCGATTCAGGTAAGTAATCTTCTTTCTTTATTTCTGATTTTAGATCTTATTTAAATCTTATTTTAGCATGGTAAAAAGATCCATAGGTGATTTAGATTAGATCTTCATGCAAGCATGAAAATTATTTTAATATTAACTTTTCGCTACGATTTCATTAGATGAAAATTTTTTTGCATGCACTATCATCATGTAACTCATCAGTGGTATCAGAGCCACGTATTTTTAACATGTATGAAATAGATTTAGATATGATATGAAATAGATATAGACCTGATTTCATCATAGATCTGAAAATTAGAATTGATTAAAGTCAATTTTTATGCTAAAACTGTTCTAGCAAAATGGATTGATCGGTTTTGAAAATAGTTTTTAAACAAAGAAATCAATAATCTTAGATCTGATATTATATGTTTAGATCTGAATCCATGTGTATTAGATACATTGTAATATGTTTTTAGATCTGAAATCAATGTATATAAAATATATTTGATTAGTTTTAGATCTAGAACAACAATATGAGGGAACTAGTTCTAGTTCTATGAAATCAGGTTTTTTTGAAAAGTGTTTTCAAAATTTTAATCATATGTTCAGATCTGAATATGTATGTTTCAGATGTATGCTAAATTGATTTTAGATCTGAAATCAATATATGTGATATATGCTTTATGAATGTAGATCTAGAAAACCATATATGATATATATGAAATTAGGTTTAGATCTGAAAAAGTTATGAGATCATAAACCATTAAATCATGCACTTAAATCCTAATCTAAAAATCATTTTAGATTCTGAATTTTAGGTTGTGCATGGGGTATGGGTTGAACAATTAGGTCAAGAGATCAGACTACAATTAGGTTCATTGATTAGATCAGGTTAGAACCCTAATTGATTTTGAGCTATTGATCAAACCTCATCAAAAGTTGATTGGAATTAGGTCAAGGGGGCTCAAAATCAAATTTAGTTGTAGTTGGTCATGTCGATTCACATTTGATGTGGGTCGATAAAGTCAAAGATCGAATTTGGCTCAATGGTTTGAGCCCGAATCTCTAGGTAAATCTATTCGATTTTAATTGACTGATTGGTGTCTAAGGCAAGTCTTGATTGTGATTTTTAATTCGCAGCGTGCTTACCTGGCTAATTCATTGGTGTTTAAGGTAAGCATTAGCAGACCCTCCTACCGATCTTATTTATCTGGCCAATATGGTCGATTAATGGTTGAATCAGGTGGCTTAGTCATTCGTGTTCACCCATGCCGACTAGGTTTTAGTCAGGCATTTGACTGTGCTGATCAGAACTTGGTCAGTCAGATATAAGATTGTATTGACTTAGATGAGATCTGAATCTAAATCTCTACAAACAAATATTAAGTCTTAGGTCATCCACTGTTATAGGAGTGTGGGTGCTCAATTGATGTTGATTGTTCTTGGCTGGTTACAATAGTTCAGTTGCATCGGGAAGATGCAACCATCCTATTTGCATGAGATGTAGCTAGGTACTGATGGGGTTAGGCCCAAGAAACGGGCACGTTGAGGGACCTAATGACGGCTTTACCTAAGTATTGAACGGTGGGTCAAACTTAACTAAGAATTGGACCAAGAAACGGGCATGTTGAGGTATTATGATTTAGAGACCAAGAATAGCATCATGCTTGAGAAGCATTGGATAATTGTTGTCCACTCGTCGGTGTAGCATAGCCTAAGAACCAGGCACGGTGAGGAGCGCCGCATATTAATGGGATCGGAGTACCCACTAGGAACTCTAGGCGTGTAGGGGTTTCTGCATCTCCATAGGAGGGTGTGAGATCCGTGAAAATAGTGGGAGTCTAATTTATTGCTTAAAGACCTTAGAACAAATTTTAAAATCAAGTACAATCATCTAACTTGAATCTTTTACTCTCGTAGTTAACTATGCCAGCCTCCAACTCTTTAACTTGCATTCTAGAGACCAACCAACTAATTGGCCTAAACTACAAGGACTGGTTCAGAAACCTCAAGATAGTCTTGAGCTCAGAGAAATTGGGCTATGTACTCGACCAGGATCCTCCTATCTTACCTGACGATCCGAGTGCCCGTCAGACGACTGCACAAGAAAAATGGATGGAAGATGACGATAAGGTTAAGTGTTACATGTTGGCTTTAATGTCAATTGAGTTGCAAAGTCAACATGAGGATATGCCTACTACCAGGACAATGATTGTTCACCCGCAAGAGTAGTATGGTGAACAAAGCTGCACTGCGCGCTTTGAAGTATCTAAAAAGTTGTTTAATACTACAATACGCGAAGGGCAGTCAGTCCACGATCATTGTCTGATAATGATTAAGGATATTGAATAGATTAAGAAGCTAGGCATTCCAATTCATAAGGAGCTAAGGTGGATTTTGATCCTCCAGTCCCTTAGTTCATTTGCTCAGTTTATTATGAACTATAATATGAACAAATTGAACTATACTGTATCTGAGTTGCTCAATATGCTGATAAGTAATGAGGGGATCTTGAAGAACTCAAGGACTGGCACTGTTTTCGCTGTAGAGAAGGGATCTTCTTCCAAGAAAAAGTCTAATTGGAAGAAGAAGAAACCTGCGAAGAAGTAGAAAAAGGAAAAGAAGAGCAAGCCGAAAAAGGACAATTCAAAGAAGGCTGCTGCAAGCAAGGAAAAATGTTTCCATTGCAACGTTGATGGCCACTGGAAGAGAAACTGTCCGCTATACCTGGAGAGCCTGAAGAAACAAAAGGCAAACGCATCTTCGGAAGGTAAGTCCAATATGGTCATTATTGAATCTAACTTACGATTTTCTCTACTTCTGGTTGGGTATTAGACGCTGGTTCAAGTGCTTATATTTGTACTTCTATGCAGGGTCTGGTAGAAAGTAGAGAGCTGAAGGAAGGAGATATGATCCTGCACATCGGCAATGGAGCAAGGGTTGCTGTAGTCGCTGTTGGAATATACCCTCTATATTTATCGTTAGGATTTAATTTAGTTCTTAAAGATTGTTATTTTGTTTCTGTAGCTAGCAGAAAATTGATTTCTGTGTCTATGCTAGCATAAGATGGTTTTGAATTTAATTTTAATAAAGACTTTTGTTCTATTTATTTGAGAAATAAATTGATTGCAATAGCTCTTTTGATTGACAATTTTTATCATTTGCATGTCGGTGTATATGTAAATATTAACGAGCAATTAGTGAAAGCCATAGGACATAAACGACCTAGAGATAACCTAAACCACAAGTATGTTTGGCATCTTAGATTTGGTCATATTGGAGAAGACAAGATTAACAAACTGGAAAGGGATGGGATCCTTAATACATTAAGCTCTGACTCATACCCAATTTGTGAATCATGCCTTCAAAAAAAAATGACTAAGTTACCCTTTGTAGGACATGGGGAAAGGGCCACCGAACTACTTGTCTGGTGCATACTGATGTGTGCAGGCCAGGAATGGTTTTCAATACTTCATTACCTTTATCGATGATTATTCATGGTATGGGTATATGTTTCTTACGAGATATAAGTCTGAAATTTTTGAAAAAAGTTCAAAGATTTCAGACATGAAGTAGATAAGCAAACATGAAAACCGCTTAAGGTTCTTCGATCAGATCGAGGAGGTGAATACTTGAGTTGAAAATTTTTGAGGTATCTTAAGGACAACGATATAGTCTCATAATGGACTCTTATTACACCTCAACTCAATAGGGTATCAGAAAGGAGAAATAGGATCTTATTGGATATGGTCCGGTTCATGATGAGCTTCACTAACTTACCTATGTTTCTTTAGGGACATGCCTTACAAACCTTCATATATATTCGTAATAGGATTTTCTCTAAATCTGTTCCTACCACATCGTATGAGATATAGCATGATAATAAGCTAAATCTTGGTCATCTCAAGATTTGGGGATATCCAGCCTATGTTAAAAGATTGATGGCGGACAAATTAGAGTCTAGATCTATAAAAGCTTGGTTTATAAGGTATCCTAAAGAATCAATAGGATACTACTTTTACTTCCCACAGGATCATAATGTGATTGTAAGCCGGCATGCCAAGTTCTTAAAAAAAAGTTTATCCAGGATGGAGGCTGTGGAAGGTTAATTGAGCTCGAAGAGTCTCTGAAGAGCAGCCAATTGTAGATTAGGATGAACCAATTGAGTTAGTAGATGTAATTGTTCCTCCACCTTGTAGATCTAGTAGTATCTTCCATCCTCCTGAAAGGTACTTAGATATGCTTACAGAGGATGTAAAGAAAGTGTTCCTCGTAAGAGATAGGGATCGAGTAGTTGATCCTAAGACCTATGATGAGGTGATGTTAAACATCGACTCTAAGAAATGGTTGAATGCTATGAAGTCAGAAATTGATTCAATGCATTCGAACCAAGTCTGAACCTTAATAGATCCATTAGAGAGTATTGTACCCATTGGGTGTAAATGGATCTATTAAAGAAATATAGGTACAGATGGTAAGTTAGAGACCTACAAAGCTAGGCTAGTAGCAAAAGGTTATAGTGAACGCGAAGGCATTGACTATCAGGATACATTTTCGCTTGTAGCCATGTTGAAATCCATTCGCACACTACTTGCTACTGCAGCATTTCATGATTATGAAAATGGCAGATGGATGTGAAAACTGCATTCTTTAATGGATATCTTGAGGAAGATATTTATATGAAGCAGCCTTTAGGTTCACTTTTAGTGATAATGATCATAAAATCTGCAAGCTACAAAGATCCATTTATGGATTAAAGCAAGCCTCTCGGAGTTGGAACACTCGTTTCAATGATGCAATCAAATCGTTTGATTTCATCAGAAACGAGGAGGAACCTTGTGTTTACAAAAAGGTCAGTGGAAGTATTGTCACATTCCTTGTATTGTACGTGGATGATATTCTTCTTATTGGGAATGACATTCCCATGTTGATCTCGGTCAAGAGTTGGTTGTCCAAGGAATTTTTCATGAAAGACCTAGAAGAAGCATCTTATATTCTAGGAATTAAGGAATTAAGGTCTATAGGGATAGACCAAATAGGATGCTTGGTTTATCATAAAAGATGTACATCGAGAAAGTGCTGAAAAGGTTCAGCATGGAGAACTCTAAGAGGGGATTACTACCCTTTAGATATGGCATTTGTCTTTCCAAGAAGTGTGCTACCATATCTAGGAATTAAGGTCTATAGGGATAGGCCAAATAGGATGCTTGGCCTGTCATAAAAGATGTACATCGAGAAAGTGCTGAAAAGGTTCAGCATTGAGAACTCTAAGAGGGGATTACTATCTCTTAGATATGGCACATGTCTCTCCAAGAAGATGTCCTACCACACCTGAGGAGGTTCAAAGGATGAGCAAAATCCCTTATGATTCGGCAATAGGGAGTCTCATGTATGCCATGTTGTGTATACGATCTGATATAGTCTTATTGTGAGTATCACGAGTAGATATTAGTCGAACCTAGACGAAGAGTACTGGACCGCTGTGAAAAACATCCTTAAGTACTTGAAAAAAATTAAGGATTTGTTCTTGGTCTTTGGAGGAAGTTCAAAATTACGAGTTGAGGGTTACACACTTTATGTCTGATCTTGATGATAGGTCTACATCAGGGTGTGTGTTTTTGTGTAATGGTAGTTCCACTAGTTGGAAAAGTTCCAAGCAACCAATTCATTGCAGCGTCAATAATGGAGGCTAAATACATCACAGTCTTGGAAGCTGTTAAGGAGGCTTTCTAGTACAAGAAGTTTGTTGCGGAGCTTGGAGTGATGCCATTAGATGCCATTGCCCTATATTGTGACAACGATGGTGCTATAGCTCTTGCTAAGAAGCTCAGGTTTCATCAGAAATTCAAGCACATCGAACGGCGGTTTCACATCATACGCGACTACCTCGAGAAGAAATATGTCGAGGTGTGAAGAGTAGACTTTGCGGATAACGTGGCAGACCCACTGATAAAGTAGTTAAGCCAGCAGAAGACTGATCATCACCTAGAGAAGATGGGTTTTAGATATATGGCCAATTGGCTTTAGGTCTAGTGGGAGATTGTTAGATGTGTGACCTAAAAAGCCAATTATTGGCTGACACATTGTATATTCTAGTTCATAAATTTTGTACTTGATTTATTGAAATTAATAAAATGGGCATTTTTCTTATCTATTCATGTGTAATGTGTTTATGAATCGTTCTAGGAGTTAATGGACAATAATATATTCTCAAGAGTTGAAAATTTGAGACGTATTATTATAATTAACTCTTGAAAGCTCCCGATCGTTGAATCATCATGGGGACAGTGATTGATCCATAAAGATCGGTGCATAAATTACTTTTCTTTATGGATAGGTGAGTCTTGAGTTTATAGTATGGTGATACTGGAGTGAAAGTGCAAGTGGTTGTTAGAGAACAATGGTACTGAGCGTGACCAAGAACGAGAAGTCACTTGGATATCTACTCGTCAGTGACTATCTCGATGCTGTAGTTATGTGTGGTTCTTTGACCTTAGCTGTTCACAGCAAGATTGTTATAGTTTGACAGCACATAAACATGGTCCCTAGCCATTCGGGGCCTTGCGGTGTTCGTTGACTATAATAGGTTCGCTGTAGGAGTAGGTGTGCACTTATAGGAGATCTGTTGACCTCAGTAGGAGAGGAATAGTCCTATGCGACCTAAGAGGTCAAGTCCTTAAATTTGTGGCCATGGTAACGTGATAATGGAAAGGAGTTTTCATTAGGATTCACGAATGGACTCAAGCTAATTATGTCTAGCATATGACGGATGCTTAGGTGTTGATGAGTTTCCATGACTTATATCCTGTCGGAATTTTTGATAGAAGAACTTGATCACATGATAACTGCACCTAAGGGTTCAGATATTCTACTGGATTGCCACTACATATTGCTAGGCATCACTAGTGGATCGTGAGAACTCATTAGGATTATTTTCGGATCAACAAACATAATTAGGATTGAGCTGGAATTATTCCAGTCCATCAAAGGGATTACAGTGATATGGTGATAGAGATCACGGTATGTCTCACTACCAGACGAGTAGAACTTGAGGGGTCACACATAAAAGGAGTTTAACCTGATCAACAACTTGGATCATAATCAAATTATCAATTGGTTTGGTGGTTTGAAATTAGAAATTGCTAATCTGTAAAGGTTACAATTTTAGCAACTGCTAATTGTTAGCATGAGGGACTTAATTGCAAATGTTATAATATAATTGGGTTTAATTAAATTATAGATCAAATCCAAATTAATTTAAATTAGATTTAATTTAATTGGATTTGACTTAATTTGAGGCTAATTGGGTTTAATTATTCAAGTTGGACTTGAAGATCAAACCTAATCAGATTGGGTTTGTCAGCCTTTTTGAATTTGATTCGAATCGGGTTCAGATTGAACCCAAATTTGAACCCAATTGAAAAAGGATGTTTGGCCTATTTGTCGGGGCTTATCTCTTTATTTTGGCCGACCAAAAGGAAGAGGGGCGTTGATAGTCACGCCTCTTCTCTAGTGCACATGGAGATAAGAGATGAGCTTTCCTATCTCATGTAGGACCCTATAATGATGAGATTTATCTCTAATCAGATTAGATCTGAATTAAGATGAAGTCTTAAGGGTTAGGACTCTTTTTGGGCATCCAAAATAAAAAGGGGAGAGGTGGAGGGCATGGGATATTTGAGACAATCTAAAAATCAGATTCAGCCTTGCCGCATCACCCTATCTCCATGCCCTCTTCTCTTCCTCTTTCATCTCTACACCTCCCATACTACATAGATCAGATCTACAACGAGTTTTGTGAGAGAAAAAGAAAGGAAGAAGGTAGAAGAAGTCCTGTCAGATCTACACGAAGAGTTTGTGTTGCTGCCTTTTCTCTTCAAGTTAAAGAAAAATTCCAGATCCAAGTTCAGAAATGAGGCTTGCAAGGTGCTAGCACTTTAGTAGCTTCGGCGTTTCGATCAGGATTTGGCTTTGCGTGGATACCAGCAGAGGTTGGGCATGTGCATTGCTCTGACAGAAACCCCAGGAATTTGTCAGATTTGATCTGATCAGAAATATAGGAAAGCGATTCAGGTAAGTATTTGAATCTTTCTTCTTTATTTCTGATTTTAGATCTTATTTGAATCTTATTTCAGCATGTTAAAAAGATCCATAGGTGATTTAGATAAGATCTTCATGCAAGTATGAAAATTATTTTCATATTAACTTTCCACTGTGATTTCATTAGATGAAAATTTTTTTGCATGTACCATCACCATGTAACTCAACAGCTTTTGCCAATGTAGAACCTGGATTGGTGGTAACTTATCTCCAGAATTTGAAGTCTTCTGAGTCTTTAAAAGAACAGGTTTGTCTGATGTTTCTCCTAAAATTGCCTAGTTGCAGCTCAGTATATTATGTTTTCATGTTGCCTATTTCTTCTCGGTTAGATAAAGCAAAGAAAAGGGAGGCTGCATTTATAGTAACATTTGCAAAACGAGAGCAGGAAATTGCAGACTTGAAGGTAACTTTCTATGTTGGATACCTTTAAGGCATCATATAGTGCTATTTGTATTTTTGCATGATGTCTGTAAGCTGTGTTTTTTTTTGGTGGGATGATGCTGTTTTTGTTGAAATAAATATTCCTCGCTTATTCTCACTCTCTTCCTAATTCAAGATTGCAGTCTACGGATTTGGACTTTTTTTTAAATTTTTTTTAAGCCATATTTACGCTCTTCCCTTCTGTAAGTTTTTCTACATTCAAAGTTGACATGGCCAACCAACTATATATCAACCTGTAAAATAGGAAACAGGTAAATAATAGAACATGTATTTAGTGACCTTTCGTTAATTATTCCATCAGGTAATTGAAGTCCGCTATTGTAGCCGAGTTCATAGGATGGGAACATGTAATCTAGGGACTGGTAGATGAAAATGTGCATATAGGGACCTTCTACGAATCGCTCATGAACCATGTATGGAGCTCCAGAGCCGACTTTATATAAACCTGTTAGTTACTGGTTGGTAAATAACCAGATATCGATTCGGGGAACTTATGCTAGTTTCTCCACGTCCATGACCGTGGCCTAGCGGAACACCGTGACAGACACCCGTTTTGTATGGACGATACAGCCGACTGGCGCCCCCCCTTTTTTTTTTAATTGAGAAGCCAAGAAGAAAAACGAACAGGAGTTTTCAAAATGTATAATGAGACCCTTTTATTTTTTGAAATTGTACATAAAAGCTTCAGTGCTTTTGAAAAAAAGAAAAAGACCTATATCCTCTAAACAAAAAGAAAAGGAATAAGAGTGATAAGAGTAAGAAACAGAACAAATTTTCGCAAACGCTAAACAACCAACTTGTGTTTTACTAATTTGTGAGGAAACAATCAAAAGGTCCTGCAATTGCAAATCCCAGGACTTATATGCTTGCCCTACTCCCGAAACATTTGCTGGCTAAACATTAATTAGATTTAAAACTTACGTCAAGATGGAAGGCAGGACAGACATAAACAAGACACCATCCTTCACGGCAGTGGGACCTTGCACACTCCACGTCATGGTAAGCGGAGCCATCCGAATATCCAAGCCAACAACCAAGAGGACTCAGAGAGTGGGGATTGGAAACCATCAAAAATAGCAAAAGCTTCAGGTTTAACTTGACCTGAGAATGGCGATGGATGAGTATTACCTTTTAGGCTTCAATGCTGGGCAGGACTCCATCCCAAACCAGCATAGCCTTTGTTACCAACAGTTTGCATTGGTTCCAAGATACCCTTTGTGGTGCTCCCCTGAGTCTCTCAAGATACCATTTGCGGAAAAGAAAGAAACAAAAATTATTCGAGCTAATCAAATTATAAAAGTCTAAAAATGTCCAACACCCAAGCATCTAGCCAAGACAAAAGAAAGGAGCACAAATTCTGTTTTAAATAGGATCATCACTGGATACGCTTTGGCCCCTGGTTGGGTGGACCTTATATGCATATACACATCCACACGGACAAGTGTATTTATGTGTGCGTAGTAAGAAATATAAATAAGACCAAAAAAAAAAAAAAAAATACTGGTGATTCTCTATGTAATTACCATAGAACTGAGTTGGTAACACATTTAGACCATAAAGATGCGTTTTTTTGAAACATAACATATCTAGGTGCCATCCCAATTCATGAATGAGAGATGCACCGGGTTAAATGATTCTTAAACATACATGTTTCCAGCCCATGCTCTCAAGAATCCTTCTAGCATAACTTCGACTTCCAAAAGATATGTCCACTGCTTCTGCTGCAGCTTCTTCCGCATCACAAGGCTGCGAAGGTGATCCCAGCTCATGAAAATTACTGTTCTCCACATTCTTTTGTCCCGGGTCCATACCAAAACCACCATGTAGCATTCTTCCATCTCTATAAGCTAGATTGTGGTGCTGTAACCATGGCAGGAAGACATGATTATCTATTACTGCCGTGCCTTCAAAGCCGCATATTTAGTATGAAAGATAGGTGATATAACAGCGACAGTCAACTACTACAGACATAACCACATGTCCGAATTGACCGAGGCATAACAGAATCGCATGCAAATTTAAAAACCATGCAGATAACCCTCTATATTGTAGATGTTGGGTTCTTTTGCGACGTCAACCACTGGATCCTCGCACAGATCTAAAAGTACTCCACACCTTGCTTTCATCAGCTTGCATACATCTTGAAGTGGCCATTGCATGATTCAACGGTTGAAGTCACAAATGAAGGTGAATCATTCTTTCATCCAACCCGAACCTACAGACCTTGACTCATCCAAGTAGACATGCAAGCAGGAGGCACAAAAGACACATTTTTGGACTAAATGAGATGCATTACTTTCATAACAAGTTAAAATTGTTGATAAGCTTTACTAATGGTAGTTGAAGCTTATGATTAGTTTAGGATATAGGATTTTAGGATTTAGGGTTTAGGGTTTAGGATTTTAGGGATTAGGGTTTAGGATTTGGGGTGTGAGGTTTGGGATGAAGGAAAAGTTAAGTAGTTCCATGCATGCAATTTTAAAATTTTGCAGCGGAATAGATTAGATTAAACAATTTAATCTATATTACTTGCAAGAGATCAAATCTAAACTACCATGTCCAGGATCTTTAACATAATTTATGATGCATAAAGATTTAAAATTCAAATTCTTACATCGATCACATCAATGTCCTAGATTAGGTCTAACCGTTAGAATGGATTTAGTCCATTAATGAGTTCAGAACCCACTATCTTTGTGTGGGTTGATGAACACTGCTATTGATCTCGAAGATCTGAAATTCTTGATAGTTGCTTGCAGCCGCATAGGGTGTCCGACCTCTATGAATAGTTCACTCGAATATCTGATCTGTCTTCTTGGGAGTGCTAGCTCGCGTGAAAGGCTGCTTTATAGCTGATTTGCGTTCTTCTTTAAAATTTTTGAACACCTTCAGATTTGAAGAAGAAAGAAAGATTTGGTGGAAGAAGAAGAGGGAGGAGAACTCATTTTTCTCTTTGATTTTTTTTTATAAGAAAATCTAGATCAGATCTATGTCTCTCTCTCACCCAAGAGGAACTAGTTTCCTCTAGAACACGAATCAAGGGAGAAGACCACCCAAGCCTCATGCCCAAAACCCTAGAAGCCCTCCTTTGGTCGGCTAAAAGTAGATCCAAAAACTATTCTCCCATATTCAAGATGGCCTATATTAAGAGAAGAGTATAGGGTTGATGAGTCATAAGTTAATTTGAATCAAATTCAAATTATGACTCTTCCCTATCTTAAATTGAATTCAAATCAAATCTGAATTCCATTCAATTCTTATCCAAGGGCTCTTAGAGTGGGCGACAACCAGGGTATTGGCATGGAAATTCTTCACGCAAAAATAATTTTGGCATGGAGAAAATTTGGTGCATAAGAATAGGTGGCATAGGGTGCAGTCCAAACCTTTTGGACTCTAAATTTGAGTTATTTGGTTCCAACCAAATCTCTTCCAATTAGATCTAAACTGGTGTCTGTGAACGTACTAGTTATACCCTCCTCTAGCACTTATATTCATTGGTTCACATATATCAGTATGTACTATACTTAGAACATTAGTAGTTCGCTTATCTTTTCTAGTAAATGATGACTTAGTCATCTTTCCAAGAAGATAAGACTCACAGGTCAGCATTGATTCACAATCATTAACATCGAGGAATTCCTCTTTGATCGATCAAGCCTACAATGCCAAAGATAGGCATCAAAGATATGATCTAGTTTAGGATGTTTGTTCAAAGTGTATATTACACTTACAGACTATGATAAAATTATATGCCATTTCTTTGTTATCTACGCATTATTGTAACATCATTCATAATGATATTATAATAATTGTACTTAATTTAGAGACAAATGATCATGATCTTTGGCCAAAAGGCCAACAGAGATCACATTCATCATAAACAATGGACAATAGTGACAACCATTCAAAATGACAACCTTTGCATTGAAAACAAGCTTGATAATTTCTAAGGCTAGGATTGGAATTGGACTTCCTGAAGGAAAAACTTCTTTTTCCTACCACAGGATTGTTCAGATTTGATTGAATCTGACTGGATATTTTTAAAAATTTTAATCAGATCTGAGATATCTCGGATTTGATTCTAAAGATCTAATATTAAAGCAAAAATAAAAATTAAATCAAATTTAATTTTGTACCTTGTTTGGATAATCTAATTATCCTATCGATGATCTAGATATTTTCGAGATTCTAGATCTTAGTCATGCAAATGTCTGACCTCTACTGGTATCCACTCGGACTGGATCTGAAGATTTTTTCTTCTAAATTATGACTCTAGAGATCAGATCTGGATTTGATCTGAAGAACCTTCAAAGAAGTCATCGAAGGTAGCACAATCATTTTTGGAGCGAGGGCTGTCTTCTTCCATGTGTATAAGTCTCCTTGATTTTCCTTGCTAGATCCATCCAAGACCTTGGGCGTGAAGAGGGGAGAGAGAGGATTAGAGCGAGGCATGAAAGAGAGGAGGGCAGCATTGTGGCATGATGGATGGACAAAAGAATAAAACCCTAGGTGCAGACAGGGTTTAAATAGACCCTACTACGCCATGTAGTGCCATATAATTTCGATCAATCATATTGCTCGAATTAATCAGATCTAAATCTGATTGGTGGATTGATGTCATCTGATCCTTTGAGTTAATGAGCACGATAATTCATATTTTTAAGAATTAAAAATTTGAGATATGAATTTTCATAATTAACTCTTAAACAGCTTTCGACCGTAGGATCATCATGAGGATGATGATCTATCCAGAAGATTGGTGTACGATCATTTTCTTAGGATAGATGTGTCTTGAGTCTATGATGTGGAGACACCGGAGCAAGAGTATAGGTACTCGTTAGAGAATGAGGGCACTGAGTATGATCACCTCGAGCAGTCATAAGGAAGTCTACCTTCTCGTCGATGACTGGCTCGATGCTGTAGTGCTGTGTCTGGTTCTTTAATCTGATGTGTATTGACAGTTCATCTTGAGGATGTTATAGTTTGACTATACCATAACTCGATCTCCTAACCATTCAGAATCCTGAGGTATATATTGGCTATAGTATGTTCATTGTAGGAATTGAATTACACTAATAGGAGATCATCTATCTCGATAGATGAGGAGTAGCTCTATGATAATCATGAGATTGAGTCCTTAAGCTCATGGCCATGACAGAGTGAAGTTGATAGAAAGAGTTTCTATTAGGATGTTCACATCGAACTCAAATCGAATGATTAATACATATGATGGACATTGGGTTTGATGAGTTCACCTAAACCCTAATCTTATCAGAGCTTAAGATAGAAGAACCCAATCACATAGATAACTACACCAAGAGATTCATTTTCAGTTCTGATGGATTTCCACCATATACTACTAGGTATCACTGATGGATTTTGAGAGCAATTAGAATAATTTTGATGATCAATCATTCTAATTGTATGAATAAAAAAAGTTCTGGTCCATCAAAAGGTATTTCGGTGATGTCATTGATGAAGATCATGACATATCTCATTATCATACAGAATTGAATCTAACTAGATCACACAAATAAGAGTTTGGGTCTGGATGTCATCAATTGAGCTAATCTAGTTTGATTGATTTAGATTAGATCTAATCAGGTTTAAGGTAATCATGCTAGCACACGATTGAGCCTGACTTGCTTCTTCTGTAATCTTCCTGAATCATCATAATTGAGTCAAATTTTATTTGACTCATTCTTATATTTTGAATAAATTTATTTTTATCTGACTAAAATAAGTTTAGATCAGATTAATTATAGAAATTAAATCCATTCATAGTGCAAATGGACTAGGGTCAAAAGTTGACCTATTTAAGAAAATTAAGGATCACCTGATCAGAGGCTTTTAGAAAATTCTTTGGAAATTCTTTTGATCTAATTTTTAGCTATGCAATAGGGCACAAGTCATACATTGGGTGTACCAAATTTTGTGATTTTTGGAGGTATATAGATTGAGTTTTAATAGAGTTTGATCTAAATCAAACTCTTGAGGGAAGAGTTCTAGGCGCAGTGGACTCTTCCTTATATACTCATGTTGCCACCTTTCAGATTAAATTTTGGCATCAAAATTAGATGAAATCTAAGGATTTTTATGGAGATCAGGTTTAGGAGTCCCAATGGTTGAATAAATGAGGATTTTGGTAAAAGAGGAACTTTAACTTGGCGCTATGCTTTTGTATAAGAACCCTTGCACCAAAGCTCTTTAAGAAAAAAAGAAATTTGATACCCAAAGACTGTTGCCCCTTCCATCTTCCATGCCCTCTCTGATCCTCTCTCCCCCCTTCTTCTATGTACCAAAGGTTGAAAATAAATCTGAAAAGAAGATCTAATCAAATTTGTAAAGAGTTTAGCATCTACTCGACGGTGTTCGTGAGACGGACACACTGCTTTCAGAAATTCTTTTAAAAGACTTCTAGATCAGATTTAGATATGATATTTAGAAAAAAGATTCATGAGAAGAAAATATCTAGATTTTGTTTGAGTGGATATCGGTAGAGGCCAGGCGCGTGCGTGACTCCTTTCAGAACCTCAGGACAGATTAGGATCATCATAGGATAATCTAATTACCCAAAATACAAGATATGAAATTAATTAGATTTAATTTTATTTTTAATCTTAATATTAGATCTTAAAGAATTAGATCCAAGATATCTCAAATCTGAGGATCATAAATTTTTTTTTTTTAAATATTCCTTTAGATCCAATCAGATCTAAATGATCTTATGCTGGAAAATAGGATTTTTCTTCAACTGGTATCAGAACTGCATTAGCAGTTCTTCAGATCTACCTTAGATTTAATTTTATATTTATTTATAATCTGATATTAAAAGATTTTAGATGTCACATTGGATGTGATTAGATCTAAAATTAAAAAAATTAAAAATTAAATCATTTAGATTTAATATGTATGAGAAATATGACTAGACTAGGTATAGAATAGTTCTATGTGTAGTCTAGTATAATCATGTATTTAATTTAATTAAATATAATTTTAAATTTATTTAATTTTTATTTTTTTGATGTTATAATTATTATAATCAGATATAAAAAATAAAAAAATAAAATTTTTAATTTTTATTTTATTTCATATGAGATATGAAAGATGCATGCTTAGACTATTTATAGAATAGTTCTATAAGATATCTAGAATAGTTTTAATTTTAATATGATCAAATTTAAAATTTTAATTTTTAAATTTAATATATGATATTTTAGATCTGAAAGTATGCATATTGATGGTATATGAGATAGATGCAAGACATGTATTAGTTAGTGTTAGATATGTGTGCCCTAGAAGCCAGAATTGGCTGATACTTGTAATACACCTCTAAGGGCAAAATTATAATTTTAACTATAAATAATAAAATGAGTTATTTTCTATCACATAAGTATATTTAGTGTCTGTGATACATCCTTTGAGTTAGTGGTAATGATAATTCTTATTTTCAAGAGTTAAAAATTTAAGACAAGATTTTTCATTTATTAACTCATAAAATGCTTCTGACCATAGGATCATCATGAGGATGATGATTGATCCAGAAGGTTAGTGTACAATCGCTTGTTTATAGTAGATGAGTCTTAAGTCTATGGTGTAGAGACATGAGAGTACAGATACTCGTTAGAGAATGAGGGCACTGAGCGTGACCACCTCGAGTAGTCATAAGAAAGTCTATCTTCTCATCGATGACTGACTCGATGCTGCAGTGGTGTGTCTGATTCTTTGACCTGAGGTGCATCGATAGTTCATCTTGAGGGTGTTATAGTTTGACTACACCATGACTCGATCTCCTAGCCATTTGGAATTCTGAGGTGTATGTTGGCTATAGCATGTTCATTGTAGGAATTGGATTGCACCAAGATGGAATCTATCTACCTCGGTGGATGAGGAGCAGCCCTATGATGATCATGAGAATCAAGTCCATAAGCCCATGGCCATGGCAGAGAGTGAAATAATAGAAAGAGTTTCTATTAAGATTTTCACATCGGACTTGAATCGAATGATTAAATCATATGATAGAAATTAGGGTTTGACGAGTTCACCTTAACCCTAATCTGATCGGGGCTCAAGATAGAAGAACTTAATCACACAAGTAGCTACATTGAGAGGTTCATTTTTAGTTTTGATGGGTTGCCACCATATACTGCTAGGTGTCACTGGTGGATTTTGGGAGCAATTAGAATGATTTAGATGATCGATCATTCTAGTTGTCTGAATCAGAAGAGTTCTGATCCATCGAAAGAAGTTTCGATGATGTCGATGATAGAGATCATGACATATCCCATTACCATACAGAACTTGAACCTAACTGGATCACACAAACAAGGGTTTGGATCTGGATATCATCAATTGGACTAATCCAGTTCAATTGATTTGAATAAGATTCAATTAGGTTCAAGAAAATCGTGCTAGCACATGATTGAGCCTAATGTTCTCCTTTTTCTATCATTAAAAGTTATCTCGACTGAGCCAAATGAGTTTGTGCTCACTCAGGTATCTTTACCTGGTCTGACTGGAGCTTGTCCAAGTCAGAAAAGGATTGTCTTAATTTATGAGATAAATTTGAGACAACACCTGCCATTTTTCGTCACTTGCTAATTCTTGTACTTTGACTTGGTCAAACATTGACCTTTGACCCTTGGACATCTGCCCATGTGTCATGTACTTATTGGAGAGCAGATAGGAGCTTGTCCTCTCTCTAAAAATTAGAAAGAAGAGGGTGCATGCCTAGGATGGCGTGCGCCCATAGATAGGGATGCTGGAGTTCCATAAGGATGGGACTTCAGGTTGCTTCTTGATTTCTACTTAGGTGGCCCTTGGGTATCTTCTTTGATCAGTCTTAGGCGCCATCTAAGAATGAACCTATGGGTCTCTCATCTAATTGAATTAGATGATATCATCCTACCAATCAGATTTAGATCTGATTGAATGAAGCAATGCGATTGGCCAGAGTGATGCAGCACTACATGGTGCAGTAGAGTCTATAAAAAGACCCTGTCTGCGCCCACTTTTGAGAACCCCTCTTCCAAGCCACACCCCAAGGCTGCCCCTCTTCCTTCTCCATGCAACCATCTAGCCCTCTCTCTCCTCTCCACGCTCAAAAAAGTTGGGTCTTCTGATTAGTGTGAGTCAGGCAAGGAAAGACTGACGAAAAAGAAAGAAGGCAGCACTACTGCAGAGACGACGGATGATCTTCAGAAGGTATTTTGAAGATCCTCCAAATTAGATCCAGATCTAATTTTTGGAGAAAAGAAAGAGAAGGAGAAGATCTTCAGATCCAATTTGAGTGGATATTGGTAGAGGCCAGGGGCTTGCGTGGCTTGATCCAAAACCTCAGAGCTTCTGTTGGATCATCAACGGATAATCAAATTACCCAAGATCAAGGTAAAAATTAATTCAGAATTAATTTAGTTTAAGTTTTTTAATTATTAGATTATAAATTAGATCTAAAAAAGTATTAGATCTGATCTAGATCTAAGAAGAAATTTTTAAAATATGCCTCTAGATTCAACCAGATCTAAACGAGCCTGATTTGAAAAATCAGGATTTTTCTTCAAATAATATCAGAATCAGGTTCTTATAAATTTATTTAGATCTGATTTAATTTAATTAATTATTGATTTTAGATATCACATGAGGTGTGATTAGACCTAAAATTAGAAAATTAAAAAATTAAAATAAATTAATTTAGATCTAATATGTATGAGATACATAACTAGATTAGGAATAGAATTATTCTATGTATAGTCTAGTTTGATCATAATTTTTGTTTGATTAAAAGTAATTTTTAGATCTATTTATTTTTTATTTTTTGATATTATAAATATTATAATCAGATCTAAAAATAAAAAATAAAATAAAATTAATCGTTCATATGAGATATGATAGTTGCATGTTTAGACTAGTTGTAGAATAGTTCTGCAAATAGGTTTAGATTAAATTTTATTTGATATGATCAAATTTAAATTTAATTTTTTAGATAATTATGAGATAATTTAGATCTGAAAAACATGCATGCATGATATATGTGATATATACAAAATATATTTTAATTAGATCTATTTTTTATATGAGATATATGCTTAGATCTAATTTATTTTTGTAGATTAGTTATATTTCTGATTAAGGCATTCCCCTTGGCCGTCTGGTCATAAGAATAAAGTAGGACTTAAAGACCCTCTCCTTCCATTCGATGGGGTGTTCTTATAATGTGTAGGGGTGCTGTGCGTTCGTCCTTAATCAGAAATTGAAAACTTATTTTCTGTAAAACCCTAGATCCTGAAACCCTAGGATCTTTTTATATGTTTTATTTATGAACCCTAACTTAATTGAGAATTAAGTTTATAAAATATCAATTAGGTCTAAAATTGAGAACTTTAGATCTAAGACATATTCATAAATTTGGGTTCGAACTTGGATAGCTCAATTAGATCTAGCAGTTGATCAAACCGAATCAAGAGTTGGTTAGATGGGATCAACAATGCTTAAATTGACCAGCCTAATAGGATTAAGTCTGGGTCAAGATCGAGTCATGAATGTGATCGATCAAGCTAAGACCTAATTAGGCTCAGTGGTTAGAGTCTGGATTGTAGGCTAACCCGATTGGTTCTATCTCAATAATTTGGTGTCTAAGGTAAGTTTGGCAGATACGATCGACTGATTTTTAATTGGGAGCTACTCGACTTGAATGCATTCTTGTCGAGTTAATGGCATATCCCTTCCATCGATCTCACTTACCTGGCCATGTTTGTTGACTCAGTTCTGATCTGAGGTGGTCAATAATCCGAGCTAACCCATGCCACTAGGTTAGTCATAATGGTTATGACTATGTCAAGTCTAGTTTAATGAGACCTAAATCAAATCTCCCTAAGAAAAAATTAAGTCTAAGGTCTTCCACCATTATAGATGTGCGGGCCCTTCTCGGGGTTGATTGTTCTCGGTTGGTTATAGTGGCTCAGTTGCATCGAAAAGATGCAACCATGTCTATTAGGCATCGGATGCTATGGGCTGGAGGATGAATTGGGCTCAATATTTTGGATACGATGAGAGACCCAATTAGAAATCTATTCTGTGCAAATGGTGGGTCTGACTTAACTAAGGAGTGGATCAATATTTCGGACACGGTGAGATTCATGAATTAGAGATCAAGTTTGGGTGCACCATGATTAGAGAATCATTGAACAAGAGTTGTTCACTCATTGGCTAACCCATCACTAATAACTATTAGGTGAGGTGATGAGTTAGTTGATGGGACCACACCACCCACTAAAAATCAGCAATCATGGAGATTTTCATATCTCTACAGAGGAAGTGTAGAGATCCGGGAAAATAGTGAGAGCTAATTTGTTTAAAAATAAAATTTCTAAACAAATTGGTTAAGTCTTAATTATAATATCTAACTAAAAATTTTGACTCTCTATAGAAAAATGTCTGCATCCAACCCACTAGCACGAATCCTGGACACCCATAGACTGATCAGACCAAATTATAAGGATTGGCTCCAAAACTTCAAAATCATTTTGGGTTTCGAGAAGTTAACTCATGTATTAGACCAGGATCCTCCCACCTTACCAGCTCGTCCATCCACTGAATAGAGAGCATCTCTGGATAAGTGGATTAACGAAGATAATAAGGTCAGATACTATATGTTGGACTCGATGTCTGATGAGCTTCAGCACCAACATGAAGATATCAGAACTGCTCGCCAAATGTTGGCTCACCTATAAGAGATGTTTGGTGAACAGAGTTGCACAGCCAAGTATCAAGTCACTAAATGACTGTTTAAGGCTAAGATGCATGATGGACAGTCAGTCCAAGATCATTATCTGATGATGATCAAGGACCTGAAAGAGCTTGAGAAGCTCGGAGTGAGGTTGGACTTGAATTTGCAGAATGATATAATTCTACAATCCTTGACTAATGCATTTGGGTAGTTCATCATGAACTACCATATGCATAAACTTCAAAACTTCTTGGCCGAACTTATGAACATGCTGGTTACCGCTGAGCTTTTCATGAAAGATTCTAAAGGCTCAGTACTTGCTATGGAACGGACTTCTTTCAAGAGAAAGTCTTTTGGAAAGAAGAAGAAGTCTGTGAAAAAGTAAAAGATGGAAGAAGAAAAGAAGAAAAAGGTAGAGCTGAAGAAGAAGGCTGCTGATAAAGAAACGTATTTTCATGGCAACAATGACGGCCATTGGAAGCGGAATTGCCCTACATACTTGACCACTCTAAAGAAGAAAGAGGCAGATCCTTCTAGAGGTATGCTCGTTATTGAGTCTAACCTTATGATTTCTTCTGCATCCAGTTGGGTGCTTGACTCTGGTTCTAGTGCTCATTTATGCACTTCTATGCAGGATCTTGAGAATAGCAGGAGGCTGAGGGATGGTGAGATGATCCTACGCATCAAAAATGGAGCAAGGGTTACTGTCGTGGCCGTGGGAACATACCCTCTTCGACTACCATCTGATTTAGACTTAGTATTAAAAGACTATTATTTTGTGCCTGCAGCAAGCAGGAATTTGATTTCTGTTTCTTGCCTTGCATTAGAAGGCTATGTAATTAGTTTTCTTAAGGACCATTGTAACATTCTTTATGAAAGAAATAAAATTGCAAATGGTTTTCTTATTAACGGTCTTTATCAGTTACATGTTGATGTATCTATTTTTAACTTTGAGCAAAATGTGAATGCCATAAAATCAAAATATCCTAGGGATAGTCCTAATGATAGGTATCTATGGCACCTAAGATTAGGTCATATAGCAGAAGATAGGGTTAACAAATTAGAGAAAATTGGGCTATTGAGTCCATTGACTTCTGAGTCATATCCAATTTGTGAATCCTTTCTTCATGGCAAAATTATTAGTACATATAAATATTTGGAAGGCGATTTGACACTTGTAATACACTTCTAGGGGCAAAATTATAATTTTGACTATAAATCAATAAAATGGGTTATTTTCTATCACATATGTGTATTTAGTGTCTGTGATACATCCTTTGAGTTAATGGTAATGATAATTCATATTTTCAAGAGTTGAAAATTTAAGACATGAATAATCATTATTAACTCATAAATTGCTCCCGACCATAGGATCATCACGAGGATGGTGATTGATCCGGAAGGTTGGTGTACAATCGCTTCTCTTTAGTAGATGAGTCTTGAGTCTACGGTGTGGAGACACCGGAGCGAGAGTACAGGTACTCGTTAGAGAACGAGGGCACTGAGCGTGACCACCTCGAGTAGTCATTAGGAAGTCTACCTTCTCGTCAATGACTGACTCGATGCTGCAGTAGTGTGTCTGGTTCTTTGACCTGAGATGCATCGACAGTTTACCTTGAGGGTGTTATAGTTTGACTACACCATTACTCGGTCTCCTAGCCATATGGAACCCTGAGGTGTATGTTGGCTATAGCATGTTCATTGTAGGAACTGGATTGCATCAAGATGGAATCTATCTACCTCGGTGGTAGAGGAGCAGCCCTATGATGATCATGAGAATCAAGTCCAGAAGCCCATGGCCATGGCAGAGTGAAATAATAGAAAGAGTTTCTATTTAGATTTTCACATTGGACTCGAATCGAATGATTACATCATATGACAGAGACTAGGGTTTGACGAGTTCACCTTAACCCTAATCTGATCGGGGCTCAAGATAGAAGAACTTAATCACACAGGTAGCTGCACCAAGAGGTTCGCATTCAGCTCTGATGGGTTGCCACCATATACTGCTAGGTGTCACTGGTGGATTTTGGGAGCAATTAGAATGATTTAGATGATCGATCATTCTAGCTGTTCGAATCAGAAGAGTTCTGATCCATCGAAAGGAGTTTCGATGATGTCGATGATAGAGATCATGACATATCCCATTACCATACAGAACTGAACCTAACTGGGTCACACAAACAAGGGTTTGAATCTGGTGATCATCAATTGAACTGATCTAGTTCAATTGATCTGAATGAGATTCAATTAGGTTCAAGAAAATCGTGCTAGCACTCGATTGAACCTAACGTTCTTCTTTTACTATCATAAATAAGTTGTCCTGACTGAGCCAAAGGAGTTTGTGCTCAATCAGAGGCCTTCATATGGTCTGACTGGAGGTTGTCCAAGTCAGAAAAGGTTGTCTTATTTTGTAAGACAATTACCTGCCATTTTTGGTCACCTGCCATTTCTTGTTCTTTGACTTTGGTCAAAAGTCTACCTTTGACTGGTCAAATGTTGACCATTGACACTTTGACTTTTGACCACATGTCATGCACCTATTGGAGAGCTGGTGGGGGCCTGTCCCCCTGCCAGAACCTGGCAAGGAGGAGGGCGCACGCCACCCTTGGCGTGTGCCCAAGTTGGAGGCGCCTAGGAGTCCTTGTTGGACAAGGACTCCATCTCCTTTTTGGATTCCAATTAGAGTTCTCCTAAGAACCAACTTTGACTGGTCTTAGGCGCCCTCTAAGGAGGAATCCAGGGGACTCTATTCCCACCAATCAGATTTAGATCTGATTTCACAAAGGGTTGTGATTGGTTGGGAAGAAGAGGAGTTGGATCACAGCATAGTCTATAAATAAGACCCTGCGCCCAACTCAAGGAGTATCTAAATTGAGACAATTCCCATGCCCCAAGGCTGCCTCTCCTCCTCCTCCATGCCAAAGCCATCTTCTCCCTCTCCTCTCCACGTCCAAAAGTGTTTTGGACTTTCTTGGTTGGTGCGATCCAGATCAAGAAAGGCGATCAAAAGCTAAGAAGGCTGCGCTGCTGCAAAAGGACGACTGCTGATCTTCAAAAGAGTTTTGAAGATCCTCCAGATCAGATCCAGATCTAATTTTTGGAGATGTGATAGAGAAGAAGAGGATCTCCAGATCCAACCCGAGTGGATACCGGTAGAGGCCAGGCGCTTGCGTGGCTAGATCCAGAACCTTCCGCTGCATTACAGGATCATCAACGGGTAATAGGATTACCCAAACATCAAGGTAAATTAAATTTGATTTAATTTATCTTAATTTTATTTTTATTATTAAAATAATAAGAATCAGATCTGAAATATATCAAGATCTGATTAGGATCAAAGAAAAATTTTTTTTGAAATATATCTCTTGATCTGATCAGATCTGAACGAACCTGGACCGAAAAAATCAGGATTTTCCTTCAACTGGTATCAGAGCCATGGTTCTAAAGTATTTTAGATCTAATTTTAAATTTATTTTAATTAAAAAAAAAGTGATTTTAGATGTCACATGAGATGTGATCAGATCTAAAATCAAAAAAAATTAAAATTAAATGATTTGGATCTAAGATTAGAAAATATGCATGACTAGTTCTAAAATAGAATAGTTCTATAGAATAGTCTTGCATGTTTTGATTTAATCTGATTAAATCATATTTTAGATCTTTTTATTTACTATTTTTTGATATTATAATTATTATAATAACATCTAAAAAATAGCAAATAAAAATTATTTAATTTTAAAACATCATATGAGATATGATTGATGCATGTCTAGACTAGTTGTAGAATAGTTCTACATAATTATCTAGATTAGAATTTATTTTGATTAGATCAATTTAAATCTAATTTTTTAGATTATTATGAGATAATTTAGATCTAAAAATATGCATGATTCGATACATGAGATGTATGCAAAATATGCCATGATTAGATCTAATTTGTATATGAGATATATGATATAGATCTAAAACTATTTTTGTAGTATTGCATGTTCCTGATTAAGGCGTTCCTCTTGGCCGTCCGGTCATAAGAACGAAGAAGGGTTTAAAGGCCCTCTCTTCCCATTCGATGGGGTGTTCTTATGATGTGTAGGGGTGCTGCGTGTTCGTCCTTAATCAGAAAATCCAAAACTTACTTTCTGCAAAAATCCTAGATCCTGAAACCCTAGGATTTATTGTGCATATTTTATTTATGAACCCTACTTAATTAAGAATTAAGATTTATGGAAATATTAATTAGGTCTAAAATTGAGAATTTTAGATCTAAGACATATTCATAATACTGGGTTCGGGCTTGGGTAGCTCAATTAGGTCTAAGCGGTTGATCAAACCGAATCAAGAGTTGGTTAGATGGGATCAACAATGCTTAAATTGACCAGCCTAATAGGATTAAGTCTGGGTCAAGATCGAGTCACGATCAAGCAAGACCTAATTAGGCTCAGAGGTTAGAGTCTGGATTGTAGGCTAACCCAATTGGTTCTGGCTCAACAATTTGGTGTCTAAGGTAAGTTTGGCACATACGACCGACTGGTTTTTAATTGGAAGCTACTCGACCTGAATGCGTTCTTGTACGAGTTAATGGCATATTCCTTCCACCGGTCTCACTTACCTGGCCATATCTGTTGACACAGTTCTGATCTGAGGTGGTCAATAATCCGAGCTAACCCATGCCACTAGGTTAGTCATAATTGTTATGACTATGACCAAGTCTAGTTTAATGAGACCTGAATCAATTCTCCCTAAGAAAAGATTAAGTCTGAGGTCTTCCACCATTGTAGATGTGCGGGCCCTTCCCGGGGTTGATTGTTCTCGGCTGGATACAGTGGCTCAGTTGCACCGGGAAAAGATGCAACCATGTCTATTAGGCATTGGATGCTATGGGCTGGAGGATGAGTTGGGCTCAATATTTTGGATACGGTGAGAGACTCAATTAGGAACCCAGTCTATGCAAATGGTGGGTCTGACTTAACTAAGGAGTGGATCAATATTTTGGATACGGTGAGATTCATGAATTAGAGACCAAGTTTGGGTGCACCATGATTAGAGAATCATTGAACAAGAGTTGTTCACTCATTGGCTAACCCATCACCAATAACTGTTAGGTGAGGTGATGAGTCAGTTGGTGAGACCGCACCACCCACTAGAAATCATTAATCATGGAGATTTTTGCATCTCTACAGAGGGAGTGTAGGGATCCAAAAAAATAGTGTGGAAGCCTAATTTTTAAAAATAAAATCTCTAAATAAATTCAGATCGAGTATATTACAATATCTAACTAAAAATTTTTTAACTCTCTATTAGGAAAAATGTCTTGCGTCCAATCCATAGGCATGTATCATGGACCACATCAGACTTGACCGAATCTAAATTATTAAGATTAGAACTCAAAAACTATAAAATAGTTTTGGTCCAAGAAGTTACACATGTACTGATTAGGATTCCTCCCACCTTACCAGCCCGTCATCCATCAACAGAGAGCATCTCTGAAAAAAATGGAATAGAACGAAGATAATAAGGCAGATATTATGTTGGGCTCGATGTCTGATGAGCTCCATGCCAAACATGAATATCAGGACTGCTCGCTAAATGTTGGCTCACCTGCAGAAGATGTTTGGTGAACATGAGTCCCACAGCCAAGTATCAAGTCACTAAAATGACTTTTTAAAGCTAGATGCTGAGAAAGCATTCAATCCAAGATACTGATCTGATGATGATCAAGGACATGGAAGAGCTTGAGGAGCTCAGTGTGAAGTTAGACTTAGGATTTACAGAATGATATTATTCTCAATCCTTGACTGATGCATATGGCAATTCATCATGAATTATCACATGCATAAACTTTAAAATTCTTGCCAATTAATGAACATGCTGGTACCGCTGAGCTTTCTATGAAAGTTCTAAAGGCTCATTATTGCTTATGAATGGACTTCTTCCAAGAGAAAGTCTTTTGTGAAAGAAGAAGAAGTCTGTGAAAAAGTAGATGGTGGAAGAGAAAGAAGAAAAAGGCAGAGTCGAAGAAGAAGGTTGCTGATAAAGGAAAGTATTTCCATTGCAACAATGACGGCCACTGAAAGTAGAACTATTCTATTATCTGGCCATCCTAAAGAAGAAGAGGCAGGTCCTTCTGGAGGATGCTCGTTATGAGTCTAACCTTACGGTCTGCATCCAGTTGGATGCTTGACTCTAGTTCTAATGCTCATTTGTGCACTTCTATGCAGGATCTTGAGGATAGAGGAGGATGAGGGATGGTGAGATGATCCTATGCGTTAAAAATGGAGCAAGGATTGCTGCGTGGCCATGGAAACATATCCTCTTCGACCACCATCTAATTTAGACTTAGTATTAAAAGACTGTTATTTTGTGCCTATGCAAGCAGGAATTTGATTTCTGTTTCTTGCCCTTGCATTTAAGGCTATGTAATTAGTTTTCTTAAGGACCATTGTAACATTCTTTTATGAAAGAAATAAATTACAAATGATTTTCTTATTAACGGTCTTTATCAGTTACATGTTGATGTATCTATTTTTAACTTTGAGCAAAATGTGAATGCCATAAAATCAAAATGTCCTAGGGATAGTCCTAATGATAGATATCTATGGCACCTAAGATTAGGTCATATAGTAGAAGATAGGGTTAACAAATTGGAGAAAATCGGGCTATTGAGTCCATTAACTTCTGAGTCATGTCCAATTTGTGAATCCTATCTTCATGGCAAAATGACCAAGCTCCCTTTTGTAGGACATAGGGAAAGGGCCATGGATCTTCTTGCCCTAGTACATACAGATGTATGCGGCCCATTCGATGTATCGGCTAGAGGCAACTTAGTCTACTTCATAACCTTTATCGATGATTTAACTAGGTATGGGTATGTGTATCTTATGAGACACAAGTCTGAAGCATTTGAAAAGTTCAAAGAATTCAGACATGAAGTAGAAAAATAAATTAGTATACCCATTAAGATTCTTCGATCAGATGGAGGAGGTGAATACCTTAGTCGGGAATTCCTGGACTATCTCAAAGAAAATGGCATAGTCTCTCAATGGACTCCACCAGAAATACCTCAACTCAATGGGGTTTCAGAATGGAGGAACCGAACCCTATTAGATATGGTTCGATCCATGATGAGCTTCACAGACCTTCCTAATTTTTTTTGGAGATACTGTTTGTTAACTACAATATACTTACTGAATAGGATTCCTTCTAAAACCGTTCCTACCGCACTATATGAGATATGGTATGGTAAGAAATCAAGTCTGAGTCATCTTAGAATTTGGGATTGTCCGACTCATGTCAAAAGACAACAAGCAGATAAGTTAGACTTTAGGACCTTTAAAGCTCGATTCATATAATATTCTAAAGAGTCATTAGGATATTATTTCTACATTCCAGAAGATCACAATATGATTGTGAGTCAACATGCCATCTTTCTTGAAAAACTGTTCATTCAAGATAGTGGCATTGGAAAGCAGATTAAGCTCGATGAGAAAATCTCACAGGAGTAATGAGCTAAGGACCAAATGGAACCAAATCAGGTTAAGCCAATCCATACACTACCTCCTCCACCTCATAGATCGGAAAGGATTTTTCGTCCCCCTGAAAGGTACTTAGGTACTATTTCAGAGGATGTAGAGAAAATGTTCCTCATAGGTAATGGGGTTCATGGTGATGATCCCAAAATCTATAACAAGGCGATATCAGATATCGACTCTAAGAAATGGTTAGAGGTAATGAAGTCAGAAATTGACTCGATGCACTCAAACCAAGTTTGGACCTTGGTAGATCCACCAGAAGGTATAGTACATTTTGGGTGTAAATGGATCCACAAGAGAAAGATTGGTGCAGATGGAAATGAGGAGACATTCAAGGCTAGATTACTGGCAAAAGGTTATAGTCAACGTGAAGGCATTGACTATCAAGATACCTTCTCGCCAGTAGCCATGCTAAAATCCATTCGCACATTGCTTGCTGTTGCAGCCTATTTCGATTATGAAATATGACAAATGAATGTGAAAACGACATTCTTAAATGGATATCTTGAGGAAGATATCTATATAGAACAGCCGTTAGGTTTCACATCCAGTGATGATGATCACAAGGTATGCAAGCTGCAAAGATCCATATTTGGACTTAAACAAGCATCTCGGAGCTGGAACACTCATTTTAATGATGTGATCAAAATGTTTGGTTTCATCAAAAATGAGGAGTCATATGTCTTTAAAAAGATTAGTGGGAGCGTTGTTGTCTTCCTCATATTGTACGTGGATGACATCCTCCTTATCGAAAATGATATTCCCATGTTGACCATAGTTAAAATATGATTATCTAAAGAATTCTCCATGAAAAACCTAGGAGAAGCATCCTTTATTCTAGGAATTAAGATCTATAGAGATAGACCGAATAGGATGCTAGGACTTTCATAGAAGATGTACATAGAGGAAGTACTAAAGAGGTTTAGTATGGAAAACTCTAAGAGAGGTTTAGCACCCTTCAGGCATGGCATTCATCTTTTCAAGAAGATGTGTATACAGACTCGGACTTTATGTCCGATGTAGATGATCGAAAGTCGACATCTGGGAGTCTGTTTGTGTGCAATGGTGGAGCTATCAGTTGGAAAAGTTTCAAACAGACAATGATAGTAGATTCCATCATGGAAGTAGAATATATCGCTGCATCAGAAGCTACGAAGGAAGCATTCTGGTACAAGAAGTTTGCTGCGGAGATCAGAGTGATGCCATCAGATGTCATTTCTCTATACTGCGACAATAATGACGTCATAGCCCTTGCTAAGGAGCCGAGGTCTCACCAAAAATCCAAGCACATCGAGAGACGATACCACCTCATCCATGATTACCTCGAGAAGGGTTACATCGAGGTCAAGAGAGTCGACTCCATAGATAATATGACAGATCCACTTACAAAACCGTTGGGCCAGCAGAAGATCGAAGCCCATCTTGAGATGATGGGACTTAGATTCATAGCCAATTGACTTTAGGTCAAGTGAAAGTTTGTTAGATATGTGTGCCCTAGAAGCCTGAATTGGCTGACACTTGTAATATACTTCTAAGGACAAAATTATAATTTTGACTATAAATAATAAAATAGATTATTTTCAATCACATAAGTGTATTTAGTGTCTGTGATACATCCTTTGAGTTAATGGTAATGATAATTCTTAATTTCAAGAGTTGAAAATTTAAGATAAGTTTTTCATTTATTAACTCATAAAATGCTCCTGACCATAGGATCATCATGAGGATGATGATTGATCCGGAAGGTTAGTGTATAATCGCTTTTTTATAGTAGATGAGTCTTAAGTCTATGGTGTAAAGGCACCGAGGCGAGAGTATAGGTACTCATTAGAGAATGAGGGTACTGAGTGTGACCACCTTGAGTAGTCATAAGGAAGTCTACCTTCTCATCGATGACTGACTCGATGCTACAGTGGTGTATCTAGTTCTTTGACCTGAGGTGCATCGATAGTTCACCTTGAGGGTATTATAGTTTGACTACACCATGACTCGGTCTCCTAGCCATTGGAATCCTGAGGTGTTTGTTGGCTATAGCTTGTTCATTGTAGGAATTGGATTGCACCAAGATGGAATCTATCTTCCTCGATGGATGAGGAGCAGCCCTATGATGATCATGAGAATCAAGTCCATAAGCCCATGGTCATGGCAGAGAGTGTGAAATACTAGAAAGAGTTTTTATTAAGGTTTTCACATCAAACTTGAATCGAATGATTAAATCATATGATAGAAATTAGGGTTTGACGAGTTCACCTTAATCCTAATCTGATCGGGGCTCAAGATAGAAGAACTTAATCACACAAGTAACTACATCGAGAGGTTCATTTTCAATTTTGATGGGTTGCCACCATATGTTCCTCGGTGTCACTGGTGGATTTTGGGAGCAACTAGAATGATTTAGATGATCGATCATTTTAAGTTGTCTGAATCAGAAGAGTTCTGATCCATCGAAAGGAGTTTCGATGATGTCGATGATGGAGATCATGATATATCCCATTATCATACAGAACTAAACCTAACTAGATCACACAAACAAGGATTTGAATTTAGATATCATCAATTGGACTAACCTAGTTCAATTGATTTGAATAAGATTCAATTAGGTTCAAGAAAATCGTGCTAGCACACGATTGAGCCTAACGTTCTTCTTTTTCTATTTTAAAAGTTGTCTCGACTGAGCCAAATGAGTTTGTGCTCACTCAGGTACCTTTACCTGGTTTGACTGAAGCTTGTCCAAGTCAGAAAATGATTATCTTAATTTATGAGATAAATTTGAGACAATACCTGCCATTTTTCGTCATCTGCTAATTCTTGTACTTTGACTTGATCAAATGTTGACCTTTGACCCTTGGACATCTGTCCATATGTCATGCACTTATTGGAGAGTAGATAGGAGCTTGTCCCCTCTTTGGAAATTGAAAAGAAGAGGGTGCATGCCTAGGATGGCGTGCGCCCATGGATAGGGATGCTGGAGTCCCATAAGGATGGGACTCCAGGTTGCTTCTTGGTTTCTACTTAGGTGGCCCTTGGATATCTACTTTGACCAATCTTAGGTGCCATCTAAGAATGAACCTATGGGTCTCTCATCTGATTGGATCAGATGATGTCATCCCATCAATCAAATTTAGATCTGATTGGCCGGGGTGATGCAGCACTACATGGTGCAGTAGAGTCTATAAGAGGACCCTGTCTGCACCCACTTTTGAGAACCCCTCTTTCAAGCCACGCCCCAAGGCTGCCCCTCTCCCTTCTCCATGCCACCATCTAGCCCTCTCTCTCCTCTCCATGCCCAAGGAAGTTGGGCCTTCTGATTAGTGCGAGTCAGGCAAGGAAAGGCTGACGAAAAAGAAAGAAGTTAGCACTGTTATAGAGACGATGGGTGATCTTCAGAAGGTATTTTGAAGATCCTCCAAATCAGATCCAGATCTAATTTTTGAAGAAAAGAAAGAGAAGGAGAAGATCTCCAGATTCAGTTCGAGTGGATACCGGTAGAGGCCAGACACTTGCATGGCTTGATCCAGAACCTCAAAGTTTCCGCTGGATCATCAACGGGTAATCAGATTACCCAAGATCAAGGTAAAAATTAATTCAAAATTAATTTAGTTTAATTTTTTTAATTTTTAGATTATAAATCAGATCTAAAAAAGTATTAGATCTAATATGAATCTAAGAAAAAATTTTTGAAATATGCCTCTCGATCCAATCAGATCTGAACGAACTTGATCCAGAAAATCAGGATTTTTCTTCAGTTAGATCTTTTTATATGTGATATATGATCTAACTAATTAAGTAGTAGAAATTATATTTCTAATTAAGACATTTTCCTTGGCCGTCTGATCATAAAAATAAAGCAGGATTTAAAGGCCCTCTCCTTCCATTCAATGGGGTATTCTTATGATGTGTAGGGGTGCTGTTCATTGGTTCTTAATCAAAAATCAAAACTTATTTTTTTATAAAATTCTAGATCCTAAAATCCTAGAATTTTATTACATGTTTTGTTCATGAACTCAAAACTTAGTTAAAAATTAAGATTATGAAATTAATTAGATCTAAAAATTATGAATTTTCAGATCTAAGATATATTCATAAAATTGGGTTCAGACTTGGATAGCTCAATTAGATCTAGTGGTTGACTAAACCAAATCAAAAGTTGATTAGGTGGAATCAAAAAAAGCTTAGATTTGACCAGCCTAATAGGATTAAGTCTGGGTCATGATTAAATCACATTGAGATGTGACTCAATCAAGTCAAAATCTAATTTGGCTCCATGGTTTGAGCCTGAATTATAGGCTAATCCAATTGATTCTGATTCGATAATTTGGTATCTAAGGTAAGTCTAGCAGATATGATCACATGGTTTTTAATTAGAAGCTACTCGACCTGAATGCATTCTTATCGAGTTAATGGCATATCCCTTCCATCGATCTCACTTACCTGATCATTTGTGTCGATCTAGTTCTGATTTAAGATGGCTAACAATTCAAACCAACCCATGCCATTAGGTTAGTCATAATTGTTATGACTAAGTCAAGTCAAGTTTAAAGAGACCTAAATTAAATATTCCTAAAAAAATATTAAGTCTAAGATCTTCCATCATTGTAGATATGCGGGCCCTTTTCGAGGTTGATTATTCTTGGCTGGATACAGTAGTTCAGTTGCACTGGGAAGACGCAACCATGTCTATTAGGCATTGAATGCTATGGGTTGGAGGATGGATTGGGCTCAATATTTTGGATACGATGAGGGATCCAATCAGGAATCTAATTCTTGCAGGTGGTGGGTCTGACTTAACTATTGAGTGGAGCAATATTTTAGATATGGTGAGCTTCATGAGTTAGAGATCAGGTTTTGGTGTACCATGATTAGAGAATCATTGGATAAGAGTTGTCCACTCATCAGTTGATCCATCACCAATAACTGTTAGGTGAGGTAGTGAGCCAATTGGTGGAACTGCACCATCCACTAGAAATCAATAATCATGGAGATTTTTGCATCTCTACCAAGGGAGTGTAGGGATCCGAAAAAATAGTGGAGCATAATTTATTTAAAAATAAAACTTCTAAATAAATTGGTTAAGTCTAATTATAAAATCTAACTAGAAACTTTGACTCTCTATAGGAAGATGTCTGCGTTCAACCCACTAGCCTGTATCCTAGACATCCATAGACTGATCGAACTCAACTACAAGGATTGGCTCTAAAACTTTAAAATTATTTTGGGTTTTAAGAACTTGACTCATGTGTTAGAATAGGAACCTCCCACCTTATCAGTCCATCCATCCACTGATCAGAGAGCATCTCTTGAGAAGTGGATAGATGAAGATAACAAAGCTAGGTACTTTATGTTGGGCTCGATGTCTGATGAGCTCCAGCACCAATATGAAGACATTAAGACTAGCCATCAAATGTTGGCTCACCTATAAGAGTTGTTTGGTGAATAGAGTCGTGCAGCCAAATATCGAGTCATTAAGAGACTATTTAAAGCTCAGATGCGTGATGGGCAGTTGGTCCATGATCATTATCTAATGATGATCAAGGACTTAGAAGAGCTTGAAAAGCTCAGTGTCAAGTTAGATCAGGATCTACAGATTGATATAATTCTATAGTCCTTGTTTGACTGATGCATGTGGATAGTTCATCATGAACTATCATATGCATAAACTTTAGAATACCTTGACTGAGCTTATGAATATGCTGGTTACTGTTGAGCATTCTATGAAAGATTCTAAAGGCTCAGTACTTACTGTGGAGCAGACTTCTTCCAAGAGAAAGTCTTTTGAAAAGAAGAAGAAGTCCGTGAAGAAGTAGAAGATAGATGGTGGGAAGAAGAAGAAGGCAGAATCGAAGAAGAAGGTCGCTGATAAAGAAAAATATTTTTATTGCAATACCGACAGCCATTGAAAGCAAAACTATCCTCTTTACCTGATCAGCCTAAAGAACAAGAAAGAGGTAGATCCTTCTAGAGGTATGCTCGTTATAAAATCTAATATTATAGTTTCTTCTGCATCCATTTGGGTGCTTGACTCTAGTTCTAGTGCTTACTTATGCACTTCTATGTAGGGTCTTGAGGATAGCAGGAGGCTGAGGGATAGTGAGATGATCCTACGCATCGAGAATAAAGTAAGAGTTGCTGCTATAGTCGTGAAAACCTATCCTTTGTGATTAACATCAGAATTAGATTTAGTATTTAGGGACTATTTTTATGTGCCTGTAGCAAGCAAGAATTTGATTTCTATTTCATGTTTAGCACAACAAGGCTATGTAATTAGTTTTCTTAAGGACTATTATAATATTCTTTATGAAAGAAATAAAATTGCAAGTGGTTTCCTTATAAATGATCTCTATCAGATACAATGATCTCTATCGAGCAAAATATGAATGCCATAGGATCAAAGTGACCTAGGGGTAGTTTAAATGATAGGTATCTTTGGCACCTTAGGCTAGGTCATATAGTTGAAGACAGGATTAACAAATTGGAGAAATCTGGACTATTGAGTCCATTGACTTTCGAGTCATATCTGATTTATGAATCATGCCTTCATGGCAAAATGATCAGGTTTCCTTTTATGGGACATGGGAAAAGGGCCACAGACTTACTTGCCCTAGTATATACTGATGTATGTGGTCCATTTGATGTGCCGATCAGGGGCAATTATGTCTACTTCATCATCTTTATCGATGATTTATCTCGGTATGGATATGTATACTTGATAAGATATAAGTCTGAAGCTTTTGAAAAGTTCAAGAAATTCAAACTTGAAGTAGAAAAACAAACAGAAAAAATCATTAAGATTCTTCGATCAGATCGAGGAGACGAATACCTTAGTTGAAAATTCCTAGACTATCTTAAGAATAATGGTATAGTCTATCAATGGACTCTAACTGGAATGTCTCAACTCAAGGAGATTTCAGAATGAAGAAATTGGATCCTATTATATATGGTTCGATCCATGATGAGCTTCATGGACCTCCCTAAGTTTCTTTGGGGACATATTCTGTTGACCGCTGTATATCTACTGAATAGGGTTTCATCTAAAATCATTCCTACCACACCGTATGAGATATGGCATGGTAAGAAACCAAGTCTGAGTAATCTCAAAATTTAGGATTGTTCGGTCCATGTCAAGAGACAACAGGCAGATAAATTAGAGTCTAGGTCCTTTAGAGCTTAATTTATTGGATATCCTAAATAGTCATTAGGATATTTTTTCTATCTTCCGAAAGATCATAATGTGATTATGAGTTGATAGGCTATCTTTCTTAAAAAATAGTTTATTCAAGATGGTAGCATCGAAAGATAGATTTGGCTCGAGGAGAAAGTCTTCTAAAAGCCATGAGCCAAAGAACCTATGGAACCCAATCAGATTGAGCCAACCTAATCACTACCACATCCACCTCGTAGATCAGAAAGAATTTCTCATCCCCCTGAAAGGTACTTAGGTACTATTTTAGAGGACGTAGAGAAAATGTTTCTCATGAGAAATGAGGTTCATGGTGATGATTCCAAAATCTATGACAAGGTGACATCAGATATCAACTCTGAGAAATGGTTAGAGGCAATGAAGTCAGAGATTGACTCAATGCGCTTGAACCAAGTTTGGACCTTAGTAGATCTACCTGAAGGTATAGTACCTATTAGGTATAATTGGATCTTCAAAAGAAAGATAGATGTCAATGAGAATGTAGAGACATTCAAAGCAAGGCACGTAGCGAAAGGGTACAGTTAGCATGAAGGTATTGACTATCAGGATACTTTTTTGCCAATAGCCATGCTGAAATCCATCCGTACATTATTTGTTGTTGCAACCTATTATGATTATGAAATATGATAGATGGACATAAAAATGACATTCTTAAATGGATATCTTGAGGAAGATATCTATATGGAACAGTCGCTAGGTTTCACATCCAATGATAATGATCACAAGATATGCAAACTGCAAAGATCCATATATGGACTTGAGCAAGCATCTCAGAGCTAGAATGCTCATTTTAATGATGTGGTCAAATCATTTGAATTCATCAAGAACGAGAAGGAGCCCTGTGTTTTCAAAAAGATTAGTGGGAGCGCTGTTGTCTTCCTTGTATTGTATGTGGATGACATTCTCCTAATTGGAAATGATATTCCATGTTGACTATGGTGAAAATGTGGTTGTCAAAGGAGTTCTCTATGAAAGATCTAGGAGAAGCATCCTTTATTCTAAAAATTAAGGTCTATAGGGATAGACCGAATAGGATGCTGGGTCTCTCGCAGAAGATGTACATAGAGGAGGTGCTAAAAAGGTTTAGCATGAAAAACTCCAAGAGGGGTTTAGTGCCCTTCAAACATGGCATTCATCTCTGCAAGAAGATGTGTCCCAACACACCTGAGGAAATTGAACGTATGAGCAAGATCCCTTATGCTTCAGCAATAGGGAGTCTCATGTATGCCATGCTATGTACGCAACCTGATATTGTCCATATTGTGAGTGTCACGAGCAGATATTAGTCAAATCCAGGTGAAGAGCACTAGACTTCTGTGAAATGTATCCTTAAGTATTTGAGAAGGACTAAGGATATGTTTCTAGTCTTTGGTAATGAAGAACTCCAGGTCCAGGGGTATATAGATTCAAATTTTATATCTGATATAGATGATCGAAAGTCGATATCTGAAAGTTTATTTGTATGCAATGATGATACTGTCAGTTGGAAGAGTTCTAAGTAGACTGTGATAGCAGATTTCACCATGAAAGTAGAGTACATTGCTGTGTTGAAAGCTGCAAAGAAGGCATTTTGGTATAAGAAGTTCACCACAGAGCTTGGAGTGATTCCATCAGGTGTCGTTGCTCTGTATTGCAAGAACAATGGCATCATAGTCCTAGCTAAGGAGCCGAGATCTCACCAAAAATTCAAGCACATCGAGCGGCGATACTACCTCATCTGCGATTATCTTAAGAAGGGATATGTCGAGGTCAAGAGAGTCGATACTACAGATAATGCGGTTGACCCACTGATAAAGTCATTAAAATAGTAGAAGATCGAAGCCCACCTTGAGAAGATGGAATAGGACACGATAAGCCATGATAAGCATCATAAATTCACCAATAAAAGTATTAATTTATTAATTAATTTATATTAATTTTTAAGAATTATTAATCAATTTATATATAATTTTTAAAAAATTCATATTTTTATTAATTAAAAAATTAATTAAAAAATAATAAAAATTAAAAAATAAAATTTTATTATCAATAGAAAGAGCTCATTTTTTTGATCACAACGAAATAAATTTTAAGTAAAATGGAGCTAAAATGGAAAAGATATGAATTTTTAAAAGATATAAAATAAATAAAAATTAAATAAAAAAGAAAATGGCTCAGCCGGCTCCGCAAGCCGAGCCACCAAGCCAAGCCAAGCCATCAAAGCCGACTCAGCCATTGAAGCCATCAGCCGGTCCACGATCCAGGCGTGGACCGCCAGCTCAGCAAAATCCGGCGAATCAGAGATTGCCACGTGGTGGACCTAGACCCCTTAAAGGGTCTACAGAAATTTATCGCGGCTCACAAGGGTAATTTAGTCTTTTCACCTAGGACAAGAGCGCTGATTGGCTTGCGGTGTGCGGTGCGGCCGGTCCTACGCGGTCCATGGGAACAGTGATTGCGCGATCGGACGGATGTGGTTGTTTGCGGTCAGGATCGGACGGCTGTGGTTGCTTCCGGATTTTGATTCAAATTCTATCAGCGGATCACCATCGGATCGGCAGCGGCTCGATCCAGGATGAAGATCCGACGGTCCAGAAAGCTCCCGACGGTGATCAAACTCTCAGGCGCATGATTTGCGGCCAGATTTCCTCCATCAAGCGCGATCCAACGGCCAGAATTTAATCCGACCCGATCTGAGCTGATCTGCATCCGATTTTGATGATTTTTGGACCGTTGGATTCCTATTGAATGGCTGGATTTTATCAGATTTATCAGAGATCATATCAGAGCTATTTTGATTCAAATTTTATTCCAAATTTTTTTGTATTTTGATGATTACAAAGGCTATTAGTCCCATATTGCCTTTAGAAAAAATATCCAGCCCTCCTAGCTCTATAAAAAGGACCCCAGGCCTCCAAGAAATCAACATCTCCGATCAAGGTGAAGCTTTGGTACAGGGCGAAGCCAGGCTATGGGTTAAAGGCTGCTTCGAAGCAACGGGTGCCGAGAAGAAGAGCCGAGCTTCTACACCATCTTTCTGCCAATGCCGATCCAAGATCAGAGATCAGGCTATTTTATTTTATTTTTTTTAAATTTTATGTATTTAAATTCTAAAATTTTAATTAATAAAAATTTTATTTTTGCATTTTAATTTCTTACTTTTTATTTTTATTGTAATTTAATTTCTATACTTTAATTATTACTTTTTATTTTATTGCAAGTAGATGCTAAGATCTAACTAATAGATCTTAGTACCAAGTTTAAATTTCTGCACCTTTTAATTTTTATTTTCAATTTTCCGACTTCACTTTTGATTTCAAAACTCAAATTTTTTCTTTTTCTTTTCAAAAAAATCAAAGATTTCAAATCTAAAAATACTACCTTCCCTGTGGATTCGACCCGACTCACTGCTATCTACGCATTTTCAATGATTTTAAGAAGTCGGATTAAACTGATAAACACGGTGTCTTAACGACAACATCGCATTCCTATCAAGTTTTTGGCACCGTTGCCGGGAATATTTTTGATTTTTGATTTTGATTTCTTTGATTTATTAAAAATAATTTCGACAAACGCACCAAGTTTTTGGCGCCGTTGCCGGGGAAGGAATAGATGCTATTTTTTTCTTTGATTTCTTTGATTTTTTTTTATAAATTAATTATATTTTTTTAATATTGCTTACTAATTTTTTTTATTTATTTTGTAGAAAAAAAAGAGAAAATGAAGAAAGCATCAAATTTTGGTGAGATCAATCCTAACCCTAGTCCTCTTTTCTTTTTATTTATTTATTTATTTATTTTACTTTTAAATTAATTTTAAAAAAAATATATTCATTTAAACCTAATTAAAAGCCTCATGATAAGATTAGAAACCCTAACTGCTTAGAGCATGCATCATATTAGTTTTATTTTTATCTTTATTTTTATTTTTATTTTTTTTGGTGATTGCTGGAGGCAAGGTAAGCCTTTCAGAATTCAATTAGTTACATGCATCTAGTTTAAATTGCATAGAACCCTTTGATTGAAAATTTTTTTTTTGCATATTCATATTAAATCAAATTAAGGGCACAACCCAATTAAACAAGATAAGGTGGGGATTTGATCACCCTTCCTTAGCCCACAAACAACCAACCAACATCCTGCATTGACCTAAGCCTTTAAATTAAAATCAATTAGACATCAACCCTAGGAACTCGAGCTCAATAGGACAAGGAATCCTAAGAGTTGAACCTGGGTTAGGATAAGTCAATTTGACTGGTGTCTAGGAAAGTGGTTCAGGGACGACTGGGCCCGAAGGAAGGTGGTTTCTAATTGGTTCCGTTCGCTTACCTGGCCAAGCACAATTGGTGTCTAAGGCAAGCAACGGGGGGACTCCCACCGACCTTACACTTACCTGGCTAGTTGATTGGCTAATCCTACACTTGGAGGGCTTGAAGGTGACCTTGGCAGTTAGGAGCTGTCTAGATCTAGGATAACCCTTAGTCAGGATTGATTGACCAACTTGATTGCTAACCAACATTAAATCTAATTAAACCTAATTCTTCTCTTTCTTCTTAGTTCTAGGACTCCTTAGGACCTCTTCTTTAGAACTCTTTTTTTTTCTTCTTACTCCTCTAAAAATAAAATAAAAATAAAATAAAATAAAAATTAAATTAAACTAACTAAAAAATATTAAAAATGATAATTAAATTAAATTAAAATTAACAAATAAAATAATTAAAAAAATTAATTTTTAATATAATAAAATAATAAAAAAAATAATTAAAAAAAATTCTAAAATTTTTTTTTGAACCATACATTAGGGTTACACTAATACATGCATGGTAGGAAATCACTTTTTCTGATTTAGTTGAACTTAATTGAATGGTTGATTCACATTAAACATAATAATGGCTAATATGAATCTAATTGTCCAAAAATTAGATAAAGTTGACCTTCTTGCTCAGAAAATAGATCAACTCCTAACCCTAGGTCAACAATCTCCTACACAATTCACATCATCTTCTAATTATCAGGAGACTTATTCAAATCTGTGCTAGCCCAACCCATCATGTGAGTGAATGTCCTATGACTGCACAGTTTCCATATTTTATCCAAGAACAAGTTCAAGCTACTCAAGGATACTCCAAATTGATTAATGACCCATTTTCAAATTCATATAATTCAGATTGGAGTAACTTTAATTTTTCTTGGACATCCCAACAGACTCAGGCTCAGACCCAAATTTCACTTGAGCAAAATTATCAAAATAATCCCAATATCAAAATTATGCCTATAATAATGGTCAGCCTAGTCAGTTTAACCAGCCATCATATTATAATCAGCCTTCATACCCACCTCCTCAACAGACCAATCTAGCTGATGATAGATTTAACCAACTTCAACAATTAATTCTAACTCAACAGCAATCTATCGCCAGACTAGAAGCTCAAATAGGATAATTAGTTGAGTCTAACATGAGGAGAGAACTAGATCAACTACCGAACCTACCAATTTCAAACAACCCACCTAATGACCACCAACCACCTGGATTAAATTATCAATCTAATGTTTCATCTAAGAATCTCCAATTTGAGAATACCAAAGTAATTCCTGAACTTAAAAGCTATAGGATTCTTATGGACCCATACCAAGACCAGGTGAGAGAGGCTAGTACTGATGCTAGCCAAAATAAAAATTTAGAGGAACTGGTTAGTACTGAGACTAACCACATAGAAGAACCCAAGCCAGGAATTAGTACTGATGCTAGTTCCAGTTTAAATGAGATAGAAATAAGGGAAAAAGAGAATAGATGATTTACCCGAGACTTATAAACCTAATGTCCTATTCCCTTCAACCCTAGAAGCTGGTTCTTCTTATAAAAATCAAAGAGGCATGTAATGAAATGTCAATGGAGTTGTTTAAGCAAGATCACATTAATTTACCTCCAGAATTAAAACCGCCTTTAGTCACCATTCCAGCACCCATTGAATCAAACTTAACTCCTAAAACTCCATTCATGAGCATTTTAGAAAGAACAAATAGGAGAAATTCTTAATAAACATGGGTCTGAGAATGGAATCATAAATTATATCCCTAAAATTAACAAAGTGAATATATCAATAATGGGATTATAAATCAACTTTCTGAGATTGGCAATCCAAAACCATTGGAATTTGTCAATCCAATATTCGACACAGGATAGTGAGCTGCATTGTGTCTGGCTGAAGACGGTAAACTTAGCGCTTGTTGGGAGGCAACCCAATATTTAGTTTTTATCTAATTTATCTTTTTAGTTTATTTTTTTTTAGGATAATTTGAATAAGTTGGAGGGAGAGCTCAAATTTTCAAAGGCATGTGCTGGACCTAAAAATATACTGAGTTAGGTGTATTCTTTCATGTTCTTTATTACATCCTTTATTTTTTCTTCTCCATTGAGGACAATGTCGATTAAGTTGGGGGGAGAGAAAAATAAAAATTTTAAAATTTTAAGTCCTCGAAAAAGTTAGTATTTAGTATTTAGATACTTGATTATGCTTAAGAATCGAATTAAACTAAGCATTTTTAAAAAGAAAATTGATGCACAGATTCAGAGAATCTATGAGATATTGAGGAATCAAGTATTAAGAAAATTCAATAAAGAGTTAAGTCTAGAACATAAAAATTTTTTTCTTGGAGCATTTCTAATTATTTCTACTAGCATCAAAGAAAAGTCTACTTTTTATAGGCTTGTGTAGGGTAACTATACGTTTCTTCATATAAAAATTTATTTTAATAAAATAGTTTTCCAAGTACTTCTCACTGAGTAACCGGGCCTCTTTGCCTAAGCAAGCATTGAGTTTCGCATCAAAAGGTGGGAAGGGCAAAGAAGCTCGTTGTAAAGCTAGTCTTAACTCGTAGCCTATTTGATTCGAGCTAGTAAGCCCGAGGGGTATTCTATACCTAGTGCCCTAAAGCCAACTGGTTTGGGAGTCATTGGCCCAAGACTCGCTACATGGATCAAATAGAAAGCTTAAGGAGTTAAGACACTCAATAGTGGTACAACGTTAAAAAAAAAAAAAAAAAAAAAATATTGGTTTCCCACCGAGTAACCGGGTCCCGTTGCCTAAGTAAGCAATGATATTCGCATCAAAAAGTGGGCAATGTAAAAATAAAAATTAATAAATGAAGGATGGAAGTAGCAATACACCTGCCTATATGAAAGTTTAGACAAATCAGAGATAAAAGGTAGGAATAATTTAGAAAAAGTTCTGAAAAATTTAATGTTCTTTACTTAATTTTTCTATTGATAAGTATTAATACCCCAATGATATATCTCATTTAAGCTCTACTGAATATCAATGGCCATTTTGAAAATTGCTTAGGTAAAATTCGAAACTCTAAAGTTAAAAGGTATTTAAAACTAAATTCTTTCTTTACTCGAGGACGAGCAAAGCTTAAGTTGGGGGGTGTGATAAGCATCATAAATTCACCAATAAAAGTATTAATTTATTAATTAATTTATATTAATTTTTAAGAATTATTAATCAATTTATATATAATTTTTAAAAAATTCATATTTTTATTAATTAAAAAATTAATTAAAAAATAATAAAAAATAATAAAAATTAAAAAATAAAATTTTATTATCAATAGAAAGAGCTCATTTTTTTGATCACAACGAAATAAATTTCAAGTAAAACGGAGCTAAAATGGAAAAGATATGAATTTTTAAAAATATAAAATAAATAAAAATTAAATAAAAAAAGAAAATGGCTCAGCCGGCTCCGCAAGCCGAGCCACCAAGCCAAGCCAAGCCATCAAAGCCGACTCAGCCATTGAAGCCATCAGCCGGTCCACGATCCAGGCGTGGACCGCCAGCTCAGCAAAATCCGGCGAATCAGAGCTTGCCACGTGGTGGACCTAGACCCCTAAAGGGTCTACAGAAATTTATCGCGGCTCACAAGGGTAATTTAGTCTTTTTGCTCGACAACAGAAGGCGCTGATTGGCTGCGGTGTGCGGTGCGGCCGGTCTACGCGGTCCATGGGAACAGTGATTGCGCGATCGGACGGATGTGGTTGTTTGCGGTCAGGATCGGACGGCTGTGGTTGCTTCCGAATTTTATTCAGCTACAGACATCACGCGGATCACCATCGGATGGCAGCGCTCGATCCAGGCGATGATCCGACGGTCCAGAAAGCTCCCGACGGTGATCAAACTCTCAGGCGCATGATTTGCGGCCAGATTTCCTCCATCAAGCGCGATCCAACGGCCAGAATTTAATCCGACCCGATCTGAGGCTGATCTGCATCCGATTTTGATGATTTTTGGACCGTTGGATTTCTATTGAATGGCTGGATTTTATCAGATTTATCAGAGATCATATCAGAGCTATTTTGATTCAAATTTTATTCAAATTTCTTTGTATTTTGATGATTACAAAGGCATTAGTCCCATATTGCCTTTAGAAAAAAAATATCCAGCCCTCCTAGCTCTATAAAAAGGACCCCAGGCCTCCAAAAATCAACATCTCCGATCAAGGTGAAGCTTTGGTACAGGGCGAAGCCAGGCTATGGGTTAAAGGCTGCTTCGAAGCAACGGGTGCCGAGAAGAAGAGCCGAGCTTCTACACCATCTTTCTGCCAATGCCGATCCAAGATCAGAGATCAGGCTATTTTATTTTATTTTCTTTTTAAATTTTATGTATTTAAATTCTAAAATTTTAATTAATAAAAATTTTATTTTTGCATTTTAATTTCTTACTTTTTATTTTTATTGTAATTTAATTTCTGCACTTTAATTATTACTTTTTATTTTATTGCAAGTAGATGCTAAGATCTAACTAATAGATCTTAGTACCAAATTTAAATTTCTGCACCTTTTAATTTTTATTTTAATTTTCCGACTTCACTTTTGATTTCAAAACTCAAATCTTTTCTTTTTCTTTTCAAAAAAAAAATCAAAGATTTCAAATCTAAAAATACTACCTTCCCTGTGGATTCGACCCGACTCACTACTATCTACGCATTTTCAATGATTTTAAGAAGTCGGATTAAACTGATAAACACGGTGTCTTAACGACAACATCGCGTTCCTATCAAAACAAAAGCTATGTGCCCTAGAAGCCAGAATTGGCTGACACTTGTAATACACTTCTAGGGGCAAAATTATAATTTTGACTATAATTAATAAATGGGTTATTTTCTATCACATATGTGTATTTAGTGTCTGTGATACATCCTTTGAGTTAATGGTAATGATAATTCATATTTTCAAGAGTTGAAAATTTAAGACATGAATAATCATTATTAACTCATAAACAGCTCCCGACCATAGGATCATCACGAGGATGGTGATTGATCCGGAAGGTTGGTGTACGATCGCTTCTCTTTAGTAGATGAGTCTTGAGTCTACGGTGTGGAGACACCGGAGCGAGAGTACAGGTACTCGTTAGAGAACGAGGGCACTGAGCGTGACCACCTCGAGTAGTCATTAGGAAGTCTACCTTCTCGTCAATGACTGACTCGATGCTGCAGTAGTGTGTCTGGTTCTTTGACCTGAGATGCATCGGCAGTTCACCTTGAGGGTGTTATAGTTTGACTACACCATTACTCGGTCTCCTAGCCATATGGAACCCTGAGGTGTATGTTGGCTATAGCATGTTCATTGTAGGAACTGGATTGCATCAAGATGGGATCTATCTACCTCGGTGGTAGAGGAGTAGCCCTATGATGATCATGAGAATCAAGTCCAGAAGCCCATGGCCATGGTAGAGTGAAATAATAGAAAGAGTTTCTATTTAGATTTTCACATTGGACTCGAATCGAATGATTACATCATATGACAGAGACTAGGGTTTGACGAGTTCACCTTAACCCTAATCTGATCGGGGCTCAAGATAGAAGAACTTGAATCACACAGGTAGCTGCACCAAGAGGTTCGCATTCAGCTCTGATGGGTTGCCACCATATACTGCTAGGTGTCACTGGTGGATTTTGGGAGCAATTAGAATGATTTAGATGATCGATCATTCTAGCTGTTCGAATCAGAAGAGTTCTGATCCATCGAAAGGAGTTTCGATGATGTCGATGATAGAGATCATGACATATCCCATTACCATACAGAACTGAACCTAACTGGGTCACACAAACAAGGGTTTGAATCTGGTGATCATCAATTGAACTGATCTAGTTCAATTGATCTGAATGAGATTCAATTAGGTTCAAGGAAATCGTGCTAGCACTCGATTGAACCTAACGTTCTTCTTTTACTATCATAAATAAGTTGTCCTGACTGAGCCAAAGGAGTTTGTGCTCAATCAGAGGCCTTCATATGGTCTGACTGGAGGTTGTCCAAGTCAGAATAGGTTGTCTTATTTGTAAGACATTACCTGCCATTTTTGGTCACCTGCCATTTCTTGTTCTTTGACTTTGGTCAAAAGTCTACCTTTGACTGGTCAAACGTTGACCATTGACCCTTTGACTTTTGACCACATGTCATGCACCTATTGGAGAGCTGGTGGGGGCCTGTCCCCCTGCCAGAACCTGGCAAGGAGAAGGGCGCACGCCAAGGGTGGCGTGAGCCCAAGTAGGAGGCGCCTAGGAGTCCTTGTTGGACAAGGACTCCACCTCCCTTTTGGATTCCAATCAGAGTTCTACTAAGAATCCAAGTTTGACTGGTCTTAGGCGCCCTCTAAGGAGGAATCCAGGGGTCTCTATTCCAACCAATCAGATTTAGATCTGATTTCACAAAGGGTTGTGATTGGTTGAGAGGAAGAGGAGTTGGATCACAAGAGGTCTATAAATAAGACCCTGCGCCCAACCCTAATTCTAAGAGTGAATGCAATTAGACCCCACGCCCCAAGGCTGCCTCTCCCCTCCTTCTCCATGCCATAGTCTCTTCTCCCCTTGCTCTCCACGTCCAAAAGGTGTTTTGGACTTTAGGTTGGTGCGATTCAGATCAAGGAAAGGCGATCAAAAGCAAGAAGGCTGCGCTGCTGCAAAAGGACGACTGCAGATCTTCAAAAGAGTTTTGAAGATCCTCCAGATCAGATCCAGATCTGATTTTTGGAGGTGTGATAGAGAAGAAGAGGATCTCCAGATCCAACCCGAGTGGATACCGGTAGAGGCCAGGCGCTTGCGTGGCTAAGATCCAGAACCTTCCGCTGCAATCAGGATCATCTACAGGGTAATAGGATTACCCAAATCAGGTAAATTAAATTTGATTTAATTTATCTTATTTTATTTTATTTATTAAAATAATAAGAATCAGATCTGAAACATATCAAGATCTGATTGAGATCAAGAGAAAATTTTTGAAATATATCTCTTGATCTAATCAGATCTGGACGAACCTGGACCGGGAAATCAGGATTTCCCTTCAACTGGTATCAGAGCCATGGTTCTAAATTGTTTAGATCTGATTTTAATTTTATTTTAATTAGAAAATAAAGTGATTTCAGATGTCACATGAGATGTGATCAGATCTGAAATCAAAAAAATTAAAATTAAATGATTTGGATCTAAGAACATGAAGATATGCATGACTAGTTCTAGAATAGAATAGTTCTATAGAATAGTTTTGCATGTCTTTGATTTAATCTGATTAAATCATATTTTAGATCTTCTTATTTACTATTTTTTGATATTATAAGTGTTATAATAACATCTGATAAACAGCAAATAAAAATTATTTAATTTTAAATATCATATGAGATATGATTGATGCATGACTAGACTAGTTGTAGAATAGTTCTACATAATTGTCTAGATTAGAATTTATTTTGATTAGATCAATTTAAATCTAATTTTTTAGATTATTATGAGATAATTTAGATCTGAAAACATGCATGATTTGATACATGAGATGTATGCAAAATATGCCTTGATTAGATCTAAATTTGTATATGAGATATATGATATAGATCTATAACTGTTTTGTAGATTTACATGTTCCTGATTAAGGCGTTCCTCTTGGCCGTCCGGTCATAAGAACGAAGAAGGGTTTAAAGGCCCTCTCTTCCCATTCGATGGGGTGTTCTTATGACGTGTAGGGGTGCTGCGTGTTCGTCCTTAATCAGAAACCCAAAACTTACTTTCTGCAAAACCCTAGATCCTGAAACCCTAGGATTTATTGTGCATATTTTGTTTATGAACCCAACTTAATTAAGAATTAAGTTTATGGAATATTAATTAGGTCTAAAATTGAGAATTTCAGATCTAAGACATATTCATAATACTGGGTTCGGGCTTGGGTAGCTCAATTAGGTCTAAGCGGTTGATCAAACCGAATCAAGAGTTGGTTAGATGGGATCAACAATGCTTAAATTGACCAGCCTAATAGGATTAAGTCTGGGTCAAGATCGAGTCACGATCAAGCAAGACCTAATTAGGCTCAGAGGTTAGAGTCTGGATTGTAGGCTAACCCAATTGGTTCTGACTCAACAATTTGGTGTCTAAGGTAAGTTTGGCACAGACGACCGACTGGTTTTTAATTGGAAGCTACTCGACCTGAATGCGTTCTTGTGCGAGTTAACGGCATATTCCTTCCACCGGTCTCACTTACCTGGCCATATCTGTTGACACAGTTCTGATCTGAGGTGGTCAATAATCCGAGCTGACCCATGCCACTAGGTTAGTCATAATTGTTATGACTAAGCCAAGTCTAGTTTAATGAGACCTGAATCAATTCTCCCTAAGAAAAGATTAAGTCCGAGGTCTTCCACCATTGTAGACGTGCGGGCCCTTCCCGGGGTTGATTGTTCTCGGCTGGATACAGTGGCTCAGTTGCACCGGGAAGACGCAACCATGTCTATTAGGCATTGGATGCTATGGGCTGGAGGATGAGTTGGGCTCAATATTCCGGATACGGTGAGAGACCCAATTAGGAACCCAGTCTATGCAAATGGTGGGTCTGACTTAACTAAGGAGTGGATCAATATTCCGGATACGGTGAGATTCATGAATTAGAGACCAAGTTTGGGTGCACCATGATTAGAGAATCATTGAACAAGAGTTGTTCACTCATTGGCTAACCCATCACCAATAACTGTTAGGTGAGGTGATGAGTCAGTTGGTGAGACCGCACCACCCACTAGAAATCATCAATCGCGGAGATTTTCGCATCTCTACAGAGGGAGTGTAGGGATCCGAGAAAATAGTGGGAGCTAATTTGTTTAAAAATAAAATCCCTAAATAAATTGGTCAAGTCAAAATTACAGTATCTAACTAGAATCTTTGACTCTCTACAGGAAAATGTCTGCGTCCAACCCACTGGCACGTATCCTAGACACACATAGACTGACTGGACCCAATTATAAAGATTGGCTCAGGAACTACAAAA
>QRFJ01001174.1:155284-212260 GCA_006176705.1 Cocos nucifera | reverse complement strand
CTCTTCCTTACTCCTCTAAAAATAAAATAAAAATAAAATAAAATAAAAATTAAATTAAACTAACTAAAAAATATTAAAAATAATAATTAAATTAAATTAAATTAAAATTAACAAATAAAATAATTAAAAAAATTAATTTTTAATATAATAAAATAATAAAAAAAAATTAAAAAAAAAATTCTAAAATTTTTTTTTGAACCATACATTAGGGTTACACTAATACATGCATGGTAGGAAATCACTTTTTCTGATTTAGTTGAACTTAATTGAATGGTTGATTCACATTAAACATAATAATGGCTAATATGAATCTAATTGTCCAAAAATTAGATAAAGTTGACCTTCTTGCTCAGAAAATAGATCAACTCCTAACCCTAGGTCAACAATCTCCTACACAATTCACATCATCTTCTAATTATCAGGAGACTTATTCAAATCTGTGCTAGCCCAACCCATCATGTGAGTGAATGTCCTATGACTGCACAGTTTCCATATTTTATCCAAGAACAAGTTCAAGCTGCTCAAGGATACTCCAAATTGATTAATGATCCATTTTCAAATTCATATAATTCAGATTGGAGTAACTTTAATTTTTCTTGGACATCCCAACAGACTCAGGCTCAGACCCAAATTTCACTTGAGCAAAATTATCAAAAAATCCCAATATCAAAATTATGCCTATAATAATGGTCAGCCTAGTCAGTTTAACCAGCCATCATATTATAATCAGCCTTCATACCCACCTCCTCAACAGACCAATCTAGCTGATGATAGATTTAACCAACTTCAACAATTAATTCTAACTCAACAGCAATCTATCGCCAGACTAGAAGCTCAAATAGGATAATTAGTTGAGTCTAACATGAGGAGAGAACTAGATCAACTACCGAACCTACCAATTTCAAACAACCCACCTAATGACCACCAACCACCTGGATTAAATTATCAATTCTAATGTTTCATCTAAGAATCTCCAATTTGAGAATGCCAAAGTAATTCCTGAACTTAAAAGCTATAGGATTCTTATGGACCCATACCAAGACCAGGTGAGAGAGGCTAGTACTGATGCTAGCCAAAATAAAAATTTAGAGGAACTGGTTAGTACTGAGACTAACCACATAGAAGAACCCAAGCCAAGAATTAGTACTGATGCTAGTTCCAGTTTAAATGAGATAGAAATAAGGGAAAAAGAGAATAGATGATTTACCCGAGACTTATAAACCTAATGTCCTATTCCCTTCAACCCTAGAAGCTGGTTCTTCTTATAAAAATCAAAGAGGCATGTAATGAAATGTCAATGGAGTTGTTTAAGCAAGATCACATTAATTTACCTCCAGAATTAAAACCGCCTTTAGTCACCATTCCAGCACCCATTGAATCAAACTTAACTCCTAAAACTCCATTCATGAGCATTTTAGAAAGAACAAATAGGAGAAATTCTTAATAAACATGGGTCTGAGAATGGAATCATAAAATTATATCCCTAAAATTAATAATGAATATATCAATAATGGGATTATAAATCAACTTTCTGAGATTGGCAATCCAAAACCATTGGAATTTGTCAATCCAATATTCGACACAGGATAGTGAGCTGCATTGTGTCTGGCTGAAGACGGTAAACTTAGCGCTTGTTGGGAGGCAACCCAATATTTAGTTTTTATCTAATTTATCTTTTTAGTTTATTTTTTTTTAGGATAATTTGAATAAGTTGGAGGGAGAGCTCAAATTTTCAAAGGCATGTGCTGGACCAAAAATATACTGAGTTAGGTGTATTCTTTCATGTTCTTTATTACATCCTTTATTTTTTTTCTTTTTTCTTCTCCATTGAGGACAATGTCGATTAAGTTGGGGGGGAGAAAAAAATAAAAATTTTAAAATTTTGAGTCCTCGAAAAAGTTAGTATTTAGTATTTAGACACCTGATTATGCTTAAGAATCGAATTAAACTAAGCATTTTTAAAAGAAAATTGATGCACAGATTCAGAGAATCTATGAGATATTGAGGAATCAAGTATTAAGAAAATTCAATAAAGAGTTAAGTCTAGAACATAAAAAGTTTTTTCTTGGAGCATTTCTAATTATTTCTACTAGCATCAAAGAAAAGTCTACTTTTTATAGGCTTGTGTAGGGTAACTATACGTTTCTTCATATAAAAATTTATTTTAATAAAATAGTTTTCCAAGTACTTCTCACTGAGTAACCGGGCCTCTTTGCCTAAGCAAGCATTGAGTTTCGCATCAAAAGGTGGGAAGGGCAAAGAAGCTCGTTGTAAAGCTAGTCTTAACTCGTAGCCTATTTGATTCGAGCTAGTAAGCCCGAGGGGTATTCTATACCTAGTGCCCTAAAGCCAACTGGTTTGGGAGTCATTGGCCCAAGACTCGCTACATGGATCAAATAGAAAGCTTAAGGAGTTAAGACACTCAATAGTGGTACAACGTTAAAAAAAAAAAAAAAAAATATTGGTTTCCCACCGAGTAACCGGGTCCCGTTGCCTAAGTAAGCAATGATATTCGCATCAAAAAGTGGGCAATGTGAAAATAAAAATTAATAAATGAAGGATGGAAGTAGCAATACACCTGCCTATATGAAAGTTTAGACAAATCAGAGATAAAAGTAGGAATAATTTAGAAAAAGTTCTGAAAAATTTAATGTTCTTTACTTAATTTTTCTATTGATAAGTATTAATACCCCAATGATATGTCTCATTTAAGCTCTACTGAATATCAATGGCCATTTTGAAAATTGCTTAGGTAAAATTCGAAACTCTAAAGTTAAAAGGTATTTAAAACTAAATTCTTTCTTTACTCGAGGACGAGCAAAGCTTAAGTTGGGGGGTGTGATAAGCATCATAAATTCACCAATAAAAGTATTAATTTATTAATTAATTTATATTAATTTTTAAAAATTATTAATCAATTTATATATAATTTTTGAAAAATTCATATTTTTATTAATTAAAAAATTAAAAAATAATAAAAAATAATAAAAATTAAAAAATAAAATTTTATTATCAATAGAAAGAGCTCATTTTTTTGATCACAACGAAATAAATTTTAAGTAAAACGGAGCTAAAATGGAAAAGATATGAATTTTTAAAAATATAAAATAAATAAAAATTAAATAAAAAAGAAAATGGCTCAGCCGGCTCCGCAAGCCGAGCCACCAAGCCAAGCCAAGCCATCAAAGCCGACTCAGCCATTGAAGCCATCAGCCGGTCCACGATCCAGGCGTGGACCGCCAGCTCAGCAAAATCCGGCGAATCAGAGCTTGCCACGTGGTGGACCTAGACCCCTTAAAGGGTCTACAGAAATTTATCGCGGCTCACAAGGGTAATTTAGTCTTTTCACTCTCGACAAGAGCGCTGATTGGTTGCGGTGTGCGGTGCGGCCGGTCCTACGCGGTCCATGGGAACAGTGATTGCGCGATCGGACGGATGTGGTTGTTTGCGGTCAGGATCGGACGGCTGTGGTTGCTTCCGAATTTTATTCAGCTACAGACATCACGCGGATCACCATCGGATGGCAGCGCTCGATCCAGGCGATGAAGATCCGACGGTCCAGAAAGCTCCCGACGGTGATCAAACTCTCCGAAGCGCATGATTTGCGGCCAGATTTCCTCCATCAAGCGCGATCCAACGGCCAGAATTTAATCCGACCCGATCTGAGCTGATCTGCATCCGATTTTGATGATTTTTGGACCGTTGGATTTCTATTGAATGGCTAGATTTTATCAGATTTATCAGAGTCATATCAGAGCTATTTTGATTCAAATTTTATTCAAATTTTTTTGTATTTTGATGATTACAAAGGCCATTAGTCCCACATTGCCTTTAGAAAAAAATATCCAGCCCTCCTAGCTCTATAAAAAGGACCCCTAGGCCTCCAAGAAATCAACATCTCCGATCAAGGTGAAGCTTTGGTACAGGGCGAAGCCAGGCTATGGGTTAAAGGCTGCTTCGAAGCAACGGGTGCCGAGAAGAAGAGCCGAGCTTCTACACCATCTTTCTGCCAATGCCGATCCAAGATCAGAGATCAGGCTATTTTATTTTATTTCTTTTTAAATTTTATGTATTTAAATTCTAAAATTTTAATTAATAAAAATTTTATTTTTGCATTTTAATTTCTTACTTTTTATTTTTATTGTAATTTAATTTCTGCACTTTAATTATTACTTTTTATTTTATTGCAAGTAGATGCTAAGATCTAATTAGTAGATCTTAGTACCAAGTTTAAATTTCTGCATCTTTTAATTTTTAATTTTCCGACTTCACTTTTGATTCCAAAACTCAAATCCTTTTCTTTTTTCTTTTCAAAAAAATCAAAGATTTCAAATCTAAAAATACTACCTTCCCTATGGATTTGATCCGACTCACTGCTATCTACGCATTTTCAATGATTTTAAGAAGTTGGATTAAACTGATAAACACGGTGTCTTAACGACAACATTGCATTCCTATCAATACATCCTTTGAGTTAATGGTAATGAACATATTCAAGAGTTTTTGACATGAATTTTCATAATTAAATAAATTATAATCAAAGGATGGTGATTTTGGTGTATAATCGCTTTTTAGATGTATCTTGAGTCTATAGTATGGAGACATCAGAATGAGAGTATAGATACTTGTTAGAGAATGAGGGCACTGAGCATTACCACCTTGAGTAGTCATAAGAAAGTCTACCTTCTCATGGATGATTGGCTCAATGCTGCAGTGGTGTGTCTGATTCTTTGACCTAAGGTGCATTAGCAAATCACCTTGAGAGTGTTATAGTTTGACTATACCATAACTTGATCTCCTAGCCATTTGGAATCCTGAGGTGTATGTTAGCTATAGCATGTTCATTATAGGAATTGGATTGTACTAATAGGAGATCTATCTACCTCGGTAGATGAGGAGTAGCTCTTTGATAATCATGAGATTGAGTTCTTAAGCCCATGGCCTTGGCAGAGTGAAGATGATAGAAAGAGTTTCTATTAGGATGTTCATATTGGACTCGAATCGAATGATTAATTCATATGACGGACATTGGGTTTGACGAGTTCACCTTAACCCTAATCCTATCGGGGCTCAAGATAGAAGAATCCAATCACACAGGTAACTACATCAAGAGATTCATTTTTAGTTTTGATGGATTGCCACCATATATTGCTAGGTGTCACTGGTGGATTTTGGAAGCAATTAGAATAATTCTGATGATCAATTATTCTAATTGTATAAACCAGAAAAATTTTGATCCATCAAAAGGTGTTTTGATGATGTTGTTGATGGAGATCATGACATATCTCATTACCATATAGAATTGAATCTAACTGGATCACATAAATAAGGGTTTGGATTTGAATGTCATCAATTGAGCTAATCTAGTTTGATTGATTTGGATTAGATCCAATCAGGTTCAAGGTAATCATGCTAGTACACGATTGAGCCTGACTTTCTTCTTCTATAATCTTTCTAATTCATTGCAATTGAGTCAAATTTGATTTGACTCATTCTTATATTTTGAATGAGTTTATTTTTATTTGACTAGAATAACTCCAAATTAGATTAATTGTAGAAATTAAATCCATTCATAGTGCAAATGGACTAGGGTCAAAAGTTGACATGTTTGAGAGAATTAAGGGTCACCTGATTAGAGGCTTCTATAAAATTCTCTAGAAACTTTTTTTATATGATTTTTGTATATGTGATAGAGCATGAGTCATACATTGGGTGTACCAAATTTTGTAATTTTTGGAGGCATCTAGATAGAGTTTTGATAGAGTTTGATCTGGATTAAACTCTTAAGGGAAGAGTCCTAGGCGCAATGGACTCTTCCTTATCTACTCATGCCGCCACCTTCTAGATTGATTTTTGGCATCAAAATTAGATGGGATCTAAGGATTTTCATGGAGATTGGATCTAGGACTCCCAATGGTTGAATAAATTAGGATTTTGGTCAAAGAGGGACTCTAACTTGGTGCTATGTTTTTGTATAAGTACCCTTATGCCAAGGCTCTTCAAGAAAAAAAAATAATTTTGATACCCAAAGGCTGTTGCCTGTTCCATCTTTCATGCCCTCTCTGATGCTCTCTCTCCCCTTCTTCTATGTGCCAAAGGTTGGAAATAAATCTAAGAAGAAGATCCAATCAAATTTGGAAAGAGTTCAACATCTATTCGACGGTGTTTGGGAGATGGACATGCTGCTTTTAGAAATTCTTTTGAAAAACTTTCAGATCAGATTTAGATATGATATTTGGAGATAAGATTTATGAGAAGAAATCATCTAGATCCTGCTCGAGTGGATATCAGTTGAGGTTAGATGCATGCATGCCTCCATCCAGAACCTCAGGATAGATTAGGATCATCATAGGATAATCTGATTACCCAAAATACAAGGTATGAAATTAATTAAATTTAATTTTATTTTTAATCTTAGTATTAGATCTTAAAGAATAAAATTTGATATATCTCAGATCTGATTAGGATCATAGAAAAAAAAATTTAAAATATTTCTTCAGATCTAATCAGATCTGAACGATCCTATACCGAGAAATAAGATTTTTCTTCAATATTTATCTTTTTGATAATGATAAAAGAGGGAGAAATAAGGATAATAATGAATAAATATAAGTAATTTGAAGCATTTAATTAATTTGAATATAAAAAGGTGTATTTTGAAATCATAAAAATCAATGGGCATGCATTAAGGGAGAGTAAATACTAAATCTAAAATTAATCTGAACATAGTTATCATATTTAGGGAGGACATGTGAAATTTGATAAGGTATGAATGAATATATTGCATATAAATTGATTGCATGAAAATTATATTGAAATTTAAAAGAAAGGTATACTCAAAGGATTTTGTTATCATAAAAAAGAGAGAGATTATTGACCCCTAGATTGATTTTGATGATAACAAAAGCATTTGAGTATAATTTGTTAAGTTGCTAATATTATTTTTGAGGATGTGTAGTTTAAATTTCAAGTACTCATAATGTCTCAAGTAATATTCATCAACTAAATAGAGCACCACCAATCAAGTGGTCTTTGAAGAAAATCTAAACTTGCTATACTTTAAAAAGGATGATTAATGAGAATTAAATCAAGTTTAGAAAGAAAGTCTAGCCTACAAAAGAAATTAAATAAGAAAGGCTGTCAAAAATCAAATGGCACACTTGGCATGCAAACTTAGTCGACTAAGTATCAAAGGATAGTAGAAGTAGAAAGCACAGAAAGGTTGAAATTTAGGATCTAGAGGACTTAGTTGACTAAGTCTAAAAGTTAGTCGACTAAGTATCAGAAGATAGCAAAATACAGAAAGGATGAAAAGGCTGAAATTTAGGATCCAGGAGATTTAGTTGACTAAGTCTGAAAGTTAGTCAACTAAGTATTAGAAGATTGCAAAACACAGAAAGCACAGAAAGACTGAAGTTCAAGATCCAAGAAATTTAGTTGACTAAGTTTGAGAGTTAGTTGACTTAGTCTAAGAAGATAGCAGAACACAAAAAGCAAAGAAAGGCTGAAATTCTGGATCCAGAGAAGTTAGTTGACTAAGTTAGAAACTTAGTTGACTAAGTCACTGTAATGGCTAGTTTTTCTCAAAACTGCATTTTTTCAGTCTCAACTTTTTTCAATGGCTAGAATTTTGTTTCTAATGGCTAGGATATTAAATAGAGCTTCTTCAGATGTTTTGTAGTGATGGAAAAGCCTTAAAATATATAAGAAACATTTAAAAACTTTAATTTTTTTTTTTCGGAATATACATTCAAGAGCTTTGAAGCCTACTTTCAATTCATTCATTGTGAGAGCCATTTAGTGAAGTGAAGGAGTTTTTTAGAAAATATTCTATCATTCCAATCATCCTCACAGTGAGAGAAGTCAAGATACAAGTATTAAAAAGCTTCACCAACTTTTCTCAAGCATTCAAGAAGAAGAGCAAAGCAAACAAGCCTTTCATTCACAAACGCTTCTTTTGGGCTTAATTGAGTTTTTCTTTCTAAACTTCTTTAATTATTATGATTGTATTTTTTTTTGTTTACAAGTTTCATGGGATGAGAAACTTGGATTGTCCAAGCCTAGAGTTGGATATTGTAAAGGTTTGATTGGTGAGCCTAGGATAAAACCAATCGAGGTCGATTATTAGCTCAAAAAAATAATCATTGTAAAGGTTGTAGTTGATGAGCCTAAGTCAAAACCAATCAGATTGGATTATAAGCCCCAAAAAAATAATCGAACTATAATTAATTGAGTGATTATAGTTGAATTCTCAAGTAGTTTACTTGAGGAGTGGACGTAAGTGCCGAGTTTGATACTGAACTACTATAAAAGCTTGATCTTTGTGTTTGTAATTGTGCTATCTGAAGGAAAATCCTAATTTTCTGGATCAGATTCGTTCAGATCTGATTGGATCGAGAGGCATATTTCAAAAATTCTCCTCTCATATCTAGATCAGATCTAATACTTTTTAGATCTAATTTATGATTTGATAACTAAGAAAATAAAACTAAATTAATTTTAAATTAATTTTTATCTTGATCTCGGGTAATCTGATTATCCATTGATGATCCTATGGAAGCTCAAAGATTGTGGATCAAGCCACGCAAGCACCTAGCCTCTACCGATATCCACTTAGGCTAGATCTGGAGATCTTCTTCTTCTCTTTCTTTTCTCTAAAAATTAGATCTGGATCTAATTTGGAGGATCTTCAAACACCTTCTGAAGATCATTCGTCATCTCTGCAGCAGTGCTGCCTTCTTCCTTTTTCGTCAGCCTTTCCTTGCCTGACTCGTTCTAATCAGAAGGCCCAACTTCCTTGGGCGTGGAGAGGAGAGAGAGGGCTAGATGGTGGCATGGAGAAGGGAGAGGGGCAGCCTTGCAGCATGGCTTGGAAGAGGGATTCTCAAAAGTGGGCGTAGATAGGGTCTTTTTATAGACTATGCTGTGCCATGCAGTGCTGCATCACCCCGGCCAATTGCGTTGCTTCATTCAATCAGATCTAAATCTGATTGGTGGGATGAAATCACCCGATCCAATTAGATGAGAGACCCACAGGTTCATTCTTAGATGGTGCCTAAGACTGGTCAAAATAGATACCCAAGGGCCACCTAAGTAGAAACCAAGAAGCAATCTGGACTCCCATCCGTATGAAACTCCAGCATCCCTATCCATGGGCGCACGCCATCCTAGGCATGCACCCTCTTCTTTCCAATTTCTAGAGAGGAGACAAGCCCCTATCTACTCTCCAATAAGTGTATGACACATGGGTAGATGTCCAAGGATCAAAGGTCAACATTTGACCAAGTCAAAGTACAAGAATTAGCAGGTGATGAAAAATGGTAGGTGTTATCTTAAATTTATCTCATAAATTAAGACAATCCTTTTCTGACTTGTACAAGCTCCAGTCAGACCAGGTAAAGGCACCTGAGTGAGCACAAACTCATCTGACTCAGTCAAGACAACTTTTAAGATAGAAAAAGGAGAACGTTAGGCTCAATCGTGTGCTACCATGATTTTCTTGAACCTAATTGAATCTTATTCAAATCAATTGAACTGAGTTAGTCCAATTGATGATATCCAGATCCAAATTCTTATTTGTGTGATCCAGTTAGGTTCAGTTTTGCATGATAATGGGATATGTCATGATCTCCATCATCGATGTCATCGAAACTCCTTTCGATGGATCAAAACTCTTCTGATTCAGACAACTTAGAATGATTGATCATCTAAATCATTCTAATTGCTCCCAAAATCCACCAGTGACAACCCAAAATCCACCAGTGACACCTAGCAGCATATTGTGGAAATCCATCAAAATTAAAAATGAATCTCTCGGTGCAGCTACTTATGTGATTAAATTCTTCTATCTTGAGCCCCGATCAGATTAGGGTTAAGGTGAACTCGTCAAACCCTAATTTCTATCATATGATTTAATCATTCGATTTAAGTCCGATGTGAAAACCTTAATAGAAACTCTTTCTATTATTTCACACTCTCTGCCATGGCCATGGGCTTATGGACTTGATTCTCATGATCATCATAGGGCTGCTCCTCATCCACCGAGGTAGATAGATTCCATCTTGGTGCAATCCAATTCCTACAATGAACATGCTATAGCCAACATACACCTCAGGATTTTGAATGGCTAGGAGACTGAGTCATGGTGTAGTCAAACTATAACACCCTCAAGGTGAACTACCGATGCACCTCAGGTCAATGAACCAGACACACCACTGCAGCATCGAGTCAATCATCGATGAGAAGGTAGACTTCCTTATAACTACGCGAGGTGGTCACGCTTAGTGTCCTTGTTCTCTAATGAGTATCTGTACTCTCGCTTCGGTGTTTCTACACCATAGACTTAAGACTCATCTACTATAATGAAGCGATTGTACACTAACCTTCTAGATCAATCATCATCCTCATGATGATCCTACGGTCAGGAGCATTTTATGAGTTAATAATGAAAATTCATGTCTTAAATTTTCAACTCTTGAAAATATAAATTATTATTACCATTAACTCAAGGGATGTATCACAGACACTAAATACACTTATGTGATAGAAAATAATTCATTTTCTTATTTATAGTCAAAATTATAATTTTGCTCTTAGAAGTGTATTACAAGTGTCAGCCAATTCTGGCTTCTAGGGCACACATATCTAACAAACTCCCACTTGACCTAAAGCCAATTGGCTACAAATCTAAGTCCCATCTTCTCAAGGTGGGCTTCGATCTTCTGCTGGCCCAACGGCTTTATAAGCGGGTCTGCATCGCATTGTCTGTGGAGTCGACTCTCTTGACCTCGACGTAATCCTTCTCGAGGTAATCGTGGATAAGGTGGTATTGCCACTCGATGTGCTTAAATTTTTGATGAGACCTCGACTCCTTAGCAAGGGCTATGGTGCCATTGTTATCATAGTACAGAGGAATGGCATTTGATGGCATCACTCCGATCTCCGCGGCAAACTTCTTGCACCAGAATGCTTCCTTTGCAGCTTCTGACACAGCGATATATTTTGCTTCCATGGTAGAATCTGCTATCACTGTCTGTTTGGAGCTTTTCCAACTGACAGCTCCACCATTGCACACAAATAGACTCTCAGATGTCAACTTTCGATCATCTACATCAGACATAAAGTCCGAGTCTGTATACCCCTGGACTTGGAGTTCTCTATTACCAAAGACCAATAATATATCCTTAGTTCTTCTCAAGTACTTAAGGATACATTTTATAGAAGTCCAGTGTTCTTCACCTAGATTCGATTGATATCTGCTCGTGACACTCACAGCATGTGCTATATCAGGTCGTGTACATAACATGGCATACATGAGGCTCCCTATTGCTGAAGCATAAGGGATCTTGCTCATGCATTCTATTTCCTCAGGTGTGCTAGGGCACATCTTCTTGAAAAGATGAATGCCATGCCTGAAGGGTACTAAACCCCTCTTAGAGTTTTCCATACTAAACCTCTTTAGTACTTCCTCTATGTACATCTTCTATGAAAGTCCTAGCATCCTATTCGGTCTATCTCTATAGACCTTAATTCCTAGAATAAAGGATGCTTCTCCTAGGTCTTTCATAGAGAATTCTTTAGATAACCACATTTTAACTATGGTCAACATGGGAATATCATTCCCGATAAGAAGGATGTCATCCATGTACAATATGAGAAAGACAACAGCGCTTCCACTGATCTTTTTGAAGACACATGGCTTCTCATTTTTAATGAAATCAAACATTTTGATCACATCATTAAAATGAGTGTTCCAGCTCTAAGATGCTTGCTTAAGTCCATATATGGACTTTTGCAGCTTGCAAACCTTGTGATCATCATCACTGGATGTGAAACCTAGCGGCTGTTCCATATAGATATCTTTCTCAAGATATCCATTTCAGAATGTCGTTTTCACATCCATTTGCTATATTTCATAATCAAAATAGGCTGCAACAGCAAGCAATGTGTGATTGGATTTTAGCATAGCTACTGACGAAAAGATATCCTGATAGTCAATGCCCTCACGTTGACTATAACCTTTTGCCACTAATCTAGCCTTGAATGTCTCCACTTTCCCATCTACACCAATCTTTCTCTTGTAGATCTATTTACACCCAATAGGTACTATACCTTCTAGTGGATCTACCAAGATTCAAACTTGGTTTGAGTGCATCGAGTCAATTTCTGACTTCATTATCTCTAACCATTTCTCGGAGTCGATATCTGATATCACCTCATTATAGGTTTTAGGATCATCAGCATGAACCCCATTAACTATGAGGAATATTTTCTCTACATCCTCATGATGATCCTACGGTCAGGAGCATTTTATGAGTTAATAATGAAAATTCATGTCTTAAATTTTCAACTCTTGAAAATATAAATTATTATTACCATTAACTCAAGGGACGTATCATAGACACTAAATACACTTATGTGATAGAAAATAATCCATTTTATTATTTATAGTCAAAATTATAATTTTGCTCTTAGAAGTGTATTACAAGTGTCAGCCAATTCTGACTTCTAGGGCACTCATATCTAACAAACTCCCACTTGACCTAAAGCCAATTGGCTACAAATCTAAGTCCCATCTTCTCAAGGTGGGCTTCGATCTTCTGCTGGCCCAACAGCTTTGTAAGCGGGTCCATCGCATTGTCTGTGGAGTCGACTCTCTTGACCTCGACGTAACCCTTCTCGAGGTAATCGTGGATAAGATGGTATCGCCGCTCGATGTGCTTAAATTTTTGGTGAGACCTCGACTCCTTAGCAAGGGCTATGATGCCATTGTTATCGTAGTATAGAGGAATGGCATTTGATGGCATCACTCTGATCTCCGTGGCAAACTTCTTGCACCAGAATGCTTCCTTTGCAGCTTCTGACACAGCGATATATTTTGCTTCCATGGTAGAATCTGCTATCACTATCTATTTGGAACTTTTCCAACTGACAACTCCACCATTGCACACAAATAGACTCCCAGATGTCAACTTTCGATCATCTACATTAGACATAAAGTCCGAGTCTGTATACCCCTGGACTTGGAGTTCTCTATTACCAAAGACAATAATATATCCTTAGTTCTTCTCAAGTACTTAAGGATACATTTTATAGAAGTCCAGTTTCTTCACCTAGATTCGATTGATATCTACTCGTGACACTCACAGCATGTGCTATATCAGGCCGTGTACATAACATGGCATACAAGAGGCTCCCTATTGCTGAAGCATAAGGGATCTTGCTCATGCATTCTATTTCCTCAGGTGTGCTAGGGCACATCTTCTTGAAAAGATGAATGCCATGCCTGAAGGGTACTAAACCCCTCTTAGAGTTTTCCATACTAAACCTCTTTAGTACTTCCTCTATGTACATCTTCTATGAAAGTCCTAGCATCCTATTTGGTCTATCTCTATAGACCTTAATTCCTAGAATAAAGGATGCTTCTCCTAGGTCTTTCATAGAGAATTCTTTAGATAACCACATTTTAACTATGGTCAACATGGGAATATCATTTTCGATAAGGAAGGATGTCATCCACGTACAATATGAGAAAGACAACAGCGCTTCCTACTGATCTTTTTGAAGACACATGGCTCCTCATTTTTAATGAAATTAAACATTTTGATCACATCATTAAAATGAGTGTTCCAGCTCCGAGATGCTTGCTTAAGTCCATATATGGACTTTTGCAGCTTGCAAACCTTGTGATCATCATCACTGGATGTAAAACCTAGCGACTGTTCCATATAGATATCTTCCTCAAGATATCCATTTAAGAATGCCGTTTTCACATCCATTTGCTATATTTCATAATCAAAATAGGCTGCAACAGCAAGCAATGTGCGATTGGATTTTAGCATAGCTACTGACGAAAAGATATCCTGATAGTCAATGCCCTCACGTTGACTATAACCTTTTGCCACTAATCTAGCCTTGAATGTCTCCACATTCCCATCTACACCAATCTTTCTCTTGTAGATCCATTTACACCCAATAGGTACTATACTTTCTAGTGGATCTACCAAGGTCTAGACTTGGTTTGAGTGCATCGAGTCAATTTCTGACTTCATTATCTCTAACCATTTTTCGGAGTCGATATCTGATATCACCTCATTATAGGTTTTGGGATCATCAGCATGAACCCCATTAACTATGAGGAACATTTTCTCTACATCCTTTGAAATAGTTCCTAAGTATCTTTCAAGAGGATGGAAAATCCTTTTTGATCTACGAGGTGGAGGAGGTAGTGTATGGATTAGCTTAACCTGATTTGGTTCCATTTGGTCCTTAGCTCGTTGCTCTTATGAGACTTTGTCATCGAGCTTGATCTACTTTCCAATGCCGCTATCTTGAATAAACTATTTTTTAAGAAAGATGGCATGTCGACTCACAATCATATTGTGATCTTATGGAATGTAGAAATAATATCCTAATGACTCTTTAGGATATCCTATGAATCGAGCTCTAAAGGACCTAAAGTCTAACTTGTCCGCTTGTTGTCTTTTGACATGAGTCGGACAACCCCAAATTTTGAGATGACTCAGACTTGGTTTCTTACCATGCCATATCTCATATGGTGTGGTAGGAACGGTTTTAGAAGGAACCCTATTCAGTAAGTATATTGTAGTTAACAAACAGTATCTCCAAAGAAAATCAGGAAGGTCTATGAAGCTCATCATGGATTGGACCATATCTAATAGGATCCTGTTCCTCCGTTCTGAAACCCCATTGAGTTGAGGTATTCCTGATGGAGTCTGTTGGGGATAAATCCTGCTCCCGCCAAAGTCTAGCTCGATGCTCGACCTAACACAACCTGTAGCCGCAGAAGAGCTTCGACAGACGGGCTTCAGCCGAACCCCCAATGGTCGAGCTTCTTCCAACCTGTTCAGCCAACCGAGCTAGTTAGCTACCGAGCTTCTTTGGACTCCCCTCATCAGGACCAAACCTCTCCAGCCGATCGAACTACCTAGCGGCCGAGCTCCTCGAACTCCACAGCAGTCGAGCCTCTGTCGAAGTCCAATAGCCGATCGAACTCTCCAACGATCGAGCTTTGGATTCCCAGCGGCTGAACTCCTCAGCGGACGAACCTTAGCCGAACCACTTAGCAGCCAAAGTCCTTCAACCGAGCCTCAGCCGAGCTTTTTCGGACCTCTCAGCGGTCAAACTCCTCAGCGATCATCCCTCGACTGAACCTCCAATGACCAAGCTCCTTTCGAACTCCTCAACGGTCATCCTTCGGCCGAACTTTAGCCGATCGAGCTCCTTGAACTCCATAGTAGCTGAGCCTCTGCCAAAGTCCAACAGTCAGTCGAACTCTCCAATGGCCGAGCTTCGGATTTCCAACGGCTGAACTCCTCAATGGACGAGCCTTAGCCGAACCACTTAGCAGCCGAAGTCCTTCAATCGGGCCTCAGTCGAGCTTTTTCGGACCTCTCAGCAGTCGAACTCCTCAGCGGTTGTCCCTTAGCCGAACCTCCAACGATCGAGCTCCTTCTGAACTCCTCAGCGATCGTCCTTCGGCCAAACTTCAGCCGATCGAGCTCCTACTGAACTCTCTAGCGGCCGAGCCTTAGCTACATACCTCCAGCCAGACGTCTATGGGAGCCAAACTCCTTCCAAGTTTCCTCTTTAGGAGCCCAAACTCCTCCAAAATGGGCAGACGATGAGGGCCTCCAACCCTTCATTCGGCTGGCTCTGCAGCCATCGCCATCAGTCCACCGCAAGCTTTGCAGTCATCACCATCAGTCCGTTGCAAGCGATAGCGACCCACTATCAGGCGGCGATGGCTGTCACCATCAATCTGCCGCACATGGCACCTTCCCGGGAGACCGACTCCGTTGAACCTAGAGCGGCCTGCTAGCACGCGGCTGCAGTTATCATCATCAATCTCCACTATAAAAAGGACCCTCTAGATATGCTAACTCTAATCTCTCTCTCTCTGATCTCTAAGCTCTCCTCTTCTTCTTCAAGCTTCGGAACTCATTTCGAGCACTCCATTCCTGTTGGCCAGAGCTGACTTGAGCGTCGGAGGGTCCTACCGGAGCCACCCCCCATCAGCTTCGGATGGGACTTTATTTTGTAGGTCCCCGACGGTGACCTCATCGACCTCCACTGCAGCGGACTCCGATGACGATCAGTTTCTGCATCAACAGAATGGCACTAGAAGGAGGGCCTGAACCTTCGGGGTTCCCTTGTTCTTAAAGGAGTGCTCGACGATGATTTTTTCCTTCCATCTCCGAAGATCTCCCTTTCTCTCTCAAAGAGAAGATGCCTTCCAGGAGAGCTTCAACTCGACGCTCGACGACCTTCGTGGCCCGATCCCATCTGAATCCGTCTGTTCCCGCTCCAGCCCCGACGACTCAGGCCCCGTCTATAGCTACGGTGGATACGGAGTAGTTCAACTAGCTCATCCAGCAGGTTCGTGGTCTCACAGAGGTGGTGCAGGCAGTGCTGCACCAATAAGCCCCAGTGCTGATCCAGTCCAAGAGAGACCGACCTGGGCAGCCCGACCTTCGATACCCAGATTGGAGAGGTGGAGGAGGGAGAGCCCTTGTTCGGAGCATGGATCAGCCAAGGGTGAAGCCTTGCGCCCATTCCACCAGAAAGCCTTGGAGATCAGAGACCGTGAAGATCTCTTGGATGAAAGGCTCTTAGAAATGAGCCGACGAATCGAAGAACTTCATCACACTCCCCCCTCATGTGGTAATGATGTTTGCACTGACCCCCCTTTTTCATAGAAAATAATGCAGGAGCTGATCCCGCCGAACTTCAAGCTCCCACAGTTCGAGAGCTACGATGGGACCACCGACCCGATCGACCATTTGGAAGCCTTTCGAATGACGATGCTGCTCCATGGCGCGTCAGATGCCATATTATGTCGGGCTTTCCCCTCTACCCTTAAAGGAGCTGCCAGGAACTAATACTCGGTGCTCAAGCCGAGTACCATCTTATCATTTGACCAGATGAGTCAATAGTTCACAGCCCACTTCATCAGTAGTAGGCGGCCATGCCGAGGTTCGGATTCCTTGATGGCCATCAAGCAGAAGGAGGGGGAACCCATCTGGGCCTACGTCACCCAGTTTAATGCTGCCGCATTGGAAGTCCAGAACCTGGACCAATCAGACGCCATGGCCACCCTCAAGGGCGGCCTTCAAAAGAATGACTTGTTGTTCTCCCTGAAAAAGAAGTATCCCAGGGATTTTGCTGACATGCTAGCTCGGGCTGAAGGATATGCCCGGGCAGAGGAGGCCTTCAAGGCCAGGGATGGTGAAGCCGACAGCAAGCGGCGAGCTGAAGGGCCGAGCAGGCCCACCGAGGAAGGGAAGCAGAGTAAAGCTCGATGGTGCTCCCGGACTCCTTCCGATCACTGGAGGACCCAAACTCTCCCACGGAACCTGAGGTGGGGAAGCCCAGATTGAACGGCGCATCGAGGTTCTCCTCAGCACCGAAGCTCTCCCCGATGAAGGTTTCACAACTACGCCCCCCTCAACGCTTTGAAGGCCCAAGTGTTGATGGAAATCAAGAAACAACTTTCGAGGCCAGACAAGATGCATTCCCGACCCAGCAAGCGTGATCCCAACAAGTTTTGCCTCTATCATCGTGACCACGGCCATGACACCGAAGAGTGAATCCAACTCCAAGATGAGATTGAAAAGCTCGTCAGACGAGGTAGACTCGATCGATTCCTGCAAAGGCGGCCCGAAGAGCGGGGGGAGCGGCCAAGGGCGTTACCATCGGATGGGGAGAGCCAGGAAGGTTGGCCGCCTCTTGGCGTCATCAATACTATCTCAGGGGGACCTCGGCAAGGGGAGACCAGCGGATCCAGAGGATCAGTGAAGAGGTAGAGGATCGTGGAGCCCGTGGCCTTCACCGAGGAGGACGATCGGGGGATCCAATTTTCGTACAATGATGTGGTTGTAATTTCTTTGAATATCGCTGACTACGATGTACGCCATATTTTGCTAGATAACGGAAGCTCGATCAATGTATTGTTTTATGATGCCTTCTCAAAAATGTTCCTACCTAATGACCGCTTGGAGCCGATGAATTTCCCATTGATAGGGTTTGTCGGCAACACCATACCAGTCGAAGGCGTAATAACATTGACCGTAATAGCGGGGCGACGCTCGAAGTAGGCCAAGGCTTGGGTCAACTTCCTAGTCGTGAGGACTCCATCCGCCTATAACGCTATCCTCGGTCGATCTGGTCTAAATGCACTCCGGGCGGTAGTGTCGATCTATTATTTGAAGATGAAGTTTCCAACGAGCCATGGGGTCGGAGAGGTCAGAGGAGACCAGGCTCTAGCAAGGTATTGCTACTCGATCGCCCTGTATAAGGGAGATCAGCCCGACCCCTGTCTTGTTGATGGATTGGACATTTGCGATGACCTCACTGAGGAGAGGGGTGAGCCTACGGAGGACCTCATCTCTGTGCCCTTGAATGATGAAAGCTCGAAGCATGTGGTGCAGATCGGCTCCAACCTGACGGCCGAGGTTTGGGCGCTTTCCTCAGAAGGAATGCATACGTCTTCGCCTGGACCCCAGTGGATATGCTGGGGATCGATGTCGAGGTCATGGAACATCGGCTGGCCGTCGATCCGAGGCACCAATCTATAAGAGAAAAGCTGTGCCACCACATCCCGAAAAGGTAGAAAGTGATCGCCGAAGAAGTAGACAAGCTCCTCAAAGCCGGACTCATCTGGGAGGTTAGCTATCCGACTTGGGTCTCGAACGTGGTTCTTGTCAAGAAAGCGAATAACAAGTGAAGGATGTGCGTCGACTTCAAGAAGCTGAACAAGGCTTGCCCGAAAGATAGCTACCCCCTACCTAGGATCGACCAACTGGTGGACGCAACCTCGGGCCATGAGCTCCTCACCTTCATGGATGCCTTTTCTGGTTACAACCAGATACGCATGGCGCCCGAGGATGAAGAGAAGACCACATTCATTACTGATCGAGGTCTTTATTGCTATAGGGTCATGCCTTTTGGACTCAAGAATGCGGGGGCAACATACCAATGTTTGGTTAATAAGGTCTTCAAGGAGCAGATCGGCCACAACATGGAGGTGTACGTAGATGATATTCTCGTTAAAAGCCAAGCTTCAATGGACCACCTCGCCGACCTTGAAGAATCCTTCGGTGCACTCAGGAGGTATAAGGTGAGGCTGAACCCGACCAAGTGTGCCTTTGGTGTGACCTCTGAGAAATTTCTGGGGTTCATGGTGTCGATATGAGGAATCGAAGCAAACCCCAAAAAAATTCGAGCCATTCGAGAATTGACCGCTATGAGGACGATCAAGGAGGTTCAGCACCTGACCGAAAAAGTGGCATCCCTAAGTCACTTCGTGTCAAGGTCGGCCGAACGATGCATGCCCTTCTTCCACGTTCTCAGGCGACCGAAGGACTTCTCCTGGATGGTGGAGTGCCAACAGGCATTTGAAGAGCTCAAAAGCTACCTCGGCTCGCCCCCACTGCTGGCAAAGCCCGAACCCAGGAAGGAATTATTTCTGTACCTTGCTGTCTCCCCCGAGGCCCTAGCGGTGGTACTGGTCAGGGAAGAAGTGAAGGCGCAATGGCCGATCTACTACATCAATCGAGTCTTGAGGGATGTGGAGACCAGGTACTCTAGACTGGAAAATTAACTTATTCTCTCCTAATTGCCACCCGATGGCTCCGACCTTATTTTTAGGAGCACACCATAATAGTCCTCACGGACCAACCAATAAAAGAAGTCCTTCATCGGACAAACGCTTTTGGAAGAATCACAAAATGGACTATCGAACTCATGGAGTTCGACATCAACTACCAGCCCAGGCCATCAATCAAGGCCCAGATACTGACGGATTTCGTGCTAGAATGCACAATTCCAACCGAGGCCAAGCTTGGGCCGATCGAGATCGACACCAAAGTGGAGTCGGGCCTAGACGAAGTCGAGCTGCCATGACCGAACCTCCCTGAGGAAAGCACCGACCTCCCCATAGACTCCTGGGCCCTGCACGTGGATGGTTCGTTCAACTCAGCTGGAGTTGGTGCGGGGCTAGTCCTGGTCAGCCTCGAGGGAGTCATCACCGAGTACGCGCTGTGCTTCGAGTTTCCCATGACCAATAATGGGGCCGAATATGAAGTGCTGATAGTCGGATTAAAGATAGCAAGGGAGCTAAAAGTAGATCGGCTTCAGGTCTACAGCGATTCCCAACTGGTGGTTGGCCAAGTCAGCGACAGTTACGAGGCACGGGAGGAAAGCATGGCGAGATACCTTGGAAGGATGAGGGATTTGACTCTGGCCTTTGACAGCTTCGGCGTTCGACATATTCTAAGGGTAGAAAATGCGAGAGCCAACCTTCTCTCCAAGTTGGCCACTTCTGCCCCGGCCGAACTGCCCAGGGTAGTATTTTTGGAGACTCTAAAGTGCCCAACCTCGGAAGAGCCTCGGGTCATCCTGTAGATGGAGTTCGAGCCAAGCTGGATCGACTCACTGGTCACCTACCTCAGGGAGGGGGCCCTTCCCCATAATCCAAAACAAGCTCGGAAGCTCAAGAATCAGGCCTCTCACTACGTCTTATACGAAGGTAGGTTGTATAAGAGGTCGTACTCCCTCCCGTTGCTAAGATGCCTCCGACCTTCAGAGGCCGCCCTCGCACTATGGGATGTGCACGAAGGACTCTGCGGAAGCCACGTAGGAGCCAGGTCCCTATCGAAAAAACTGCTCCGACAGGAGTACTACTGGCCGACCCTGTTTCACGACTCCGTGAAATATGTAAAGAAGTGCGACCGCTGCCAGAAGAACGCCAGCGTACAGAGACAGCCTGCATCCGAACTTACTTCGCTCAGCTCGCCCTGGCCATTTGCGTAGTGGGGGATGGATATACTCGGCCCCTTCCCAGTGGCATCGGGGCAGAGGAAGTTTCTCTTGGTCGCGATCGACTACTTTACTAAGTGGGTCGAAGTCGAACCACTCGTGAAGATTACCGAGGCCAAGGTACAGGACTTCGTCTGAAAGTCACTAGTCTGTCGGTTCAGCCTGCCTCGGACCCTCATAACCGACAGTGGGCGATAGTTCGTTGGGGCAAGGTTCGCCGAGTTCTGCGAAGGACTAAACATCTCCCACTGCTTTACGTCGGTGGCTCACCCATAGGCCAACGGAGAAGCTGAGATAACCAACCGGATCCTGCTGCAAGAAATCAAAGCGAGGCTCGACAGGATAGGAGGGGCCTAGGTGGACGAACTCTATCATATCCTCTGGGCATACCGAACTACTCAGAGGGTGCCCACTAGAGAAACACCCTTCGCCTTGGCCTTCGATACTGAGGCAGTTATCTCGATCGAGCTCAAGCTCTTATTTGCACGAGTCGTGGGCTTCAACGAGCAACGCAATCCCAGGACCTCCGAGTCGACCTCGACTTGCTGGAAGAAAAAAGGAAGGAAGCTCGCATCCGGACGGCGGCCTATAGATGGAAGGTGGCTTGGTATTACAACTCCAAAGTCAGAAACAAGACATTCAGAGTGGGGGACTTAGTGCTCCGACGAGCCGCTATCTCTCAACCTCAGAGTCAGAGAAAACTCGACCCTAATTGGGAAGGCTCGTACGAAGTGGTGGAGGTCGTCCGGCTTGGTGCTTATCGCCTGAAAGAGCTCGGAGGGATGATGCTTTTGCGACCTTGGAACTCAGAGAATCTGAGGATGTATTACCAATGACATCCCTTCAGTAAAGTTGCTTCGTTTCTGCATTATTATTCCATGGTGCAGAAACTATGGTAACAGGAGATGAAGCTATCAAATATTTGCCATATTGAGAATTGGAGGAGGACCTCGTGCTAATGGGGGCAGGTCGAAAGCCTTAGAAGCTCGGCCGCAGGAGATAAGATCTCCCCCGAGCGCACACTTCGACCTCGGCCGTAGGAGATAAGATCTCCTTCGAGGAAAGCTCGGCCACAGGAGATAAGATCTCCCCCGAGCGTGCACTTCGACCTCGACCGCAGGAGATAAGATCTCCTCCGAGGGAAGCTCGGTTGTAGGAGATAAGATCTCCCATGAGGGAAGATCGGCCGTAGGAGATAAGATCTCCCCCGGTGGAATCTCGATCGCAGGAGATAAGATCTCCCTCGAGGAAAGCTCGGCCGCAGGAGATAAGATCTCCCCCAAGCGCGCAGGTCGACCTCGGCTGCAGGAGATAAGATCTCCCTCAAGGGAAGCTCGACCGTAGTGAGCGCGCACTTCGACCTCGACTAGAGAAAGCAACCGTGTCAACCTTGGCTGGAGAGCTTCAACTATGACCTTGGCTAGAGAAAGCAACCGTGTCAACCTCTGCTGGAGAGCTTCAACTTTCACCTTGGCCAGAGATAAGATCGGAGATAGCCTCGCCCTAGGATCAGATCTCTCCCAAGCATCCGCATCGACCTCAGCGGTAGGAGACAATGTTGCCCCTGAGGAGCGCAACCTCCGACTTTGATCATAGTGGATGAAGCCTCCTCAACCTCGGCTGGAGATGGGATCTTCCTCGGGCTTGAACTTCGATGTCAACTTTAGTTGGAGGCGAGATCCCCCCCCCAAGTTTCGGCCTAGACCAGCACAGAGCTCAGAGGAAGACTTCGGCAGTCGCCTTTCCTGCACTCCCTTCCTTCGATTTTCGAACTCGGAAGTGGGGGGGGGGCTAGTGTTGGGGATAAATCCCGCTCCCACCGAAGTCTAGCTCGATGCTCAGCCTAACACAACCTATAGCCACAGAAGAGCTTCGGCAGACAGGCTTTAGCCGAACCGCCAGCGGCCGAGCTTCTTCCAACCCATTCAGCCGATCGAGCTAGTTAGCTGTCGAGCTTCTTCGGACTCCCCTCATTAGGATCGAACCTCTCCAGTCGACCGAACTGCCTAGCGGCCGAGCTCCTCGAACTCCACAACAGTCGAGCCTCTACTGAAGTCCAATAGTCGATCGAACTCTCCAATGGTCGAGCTTCGGATTCCCAGCGGCCGAACTCCTCAGCGGACGAGCCTTAGCCGAACCACTTAGCAGCTGAAGTCCTTCAACTGAGCCTCAGCCGAGCTTTTTCGAACCTCTCAGCGGTCGAACTCCTCAGCGGTCATCCCTCGACCGAACCTCCAGCGATCGAGCTCCTTTCGAACTCCTCAGCGGTCATCCTTTGGTCGAACTTCAGCCGACTGAGCTCCTCGAACTCCACAGCAGTGAGCCTCTGCCGAAGTCCAACAGTTGGCCAAACTCTCCAATGGTCGAGCTTTGGATTCCCAGCGGTCGAACTCCTCAGCAGACAATCCTTAGCCGAACCACTTAGCAGCCGAAGTCCTTCAACCGGGCCTCAGCCGAGCTTTTTCGAACCTCTCAGTGGCCGAACTCCTCAGCGATCATCCCTTGATCGAACCTCTAGCGACTGAGCTCCTTCCGAACTCCTCAACGGTCGTCCTTCGATCGAACTTCAATCGATCGAGATCTTGCTGAACTCTCTAGCAGCCAAGCCTTAGCTGCATACCTCCAGCCAGACGCCTATGGGAGCCAAACTCCTTCCAAGCTTCCTCTTCAGGAGCTCGAACTCCTCCAAAATGGGCACACAACAAGGGCCTCCAACCCTTCATTCGGCTAGCTCTGCAGCCATCGCCATCAGTCCGCTGCAAGCTCTGCAGCCATCACCATCAGTCCGCCGCAAGCGATAGCGATCCACTGTCAGGTGGCGATGGCTGTCACCATCAATCCGCCGCACACGGCACCTTCCCGAAAGACTGACTCTATCGAACCTCAAGCGGCCTGCCAGCATGCGGCTGCAGTTATCATCATCAAGCTCCACTATAAAAAGGACCCTCCAGATAGGCTAACTCTAATCTCTCTCTCTCTGATCTCTAAGCTCTCCTCTTCTTCTTCAAGCTCTGGAACTCATTCCGAGCACTCCATTCCTGTTAGCCAGAGCTGATTTGAGTGTCGAAGGATCCTACCGGAGCCACCCCCCATCGGCTTCGGATGGAACTTTATTTTGCAGGTCCTCGACGGTGACCTCATCGGCCTCCACTCCAGTGGACTCCGACAACGATCAGTTTCTGCGTCAACATAGTCCATTGAGAGACTATGCCATTTTCTTTGAGATAGTCTAAGAATTTCTGACTAAGGTATTCACCTCCTCAATCTGATCGAAGAATCTTAATGGATTTTTCAATTTGCTTTTCTACTTCATGTCTGAATTCTTTGAACTTTTCAAACGCTTCAGACTTATGTCTCATAAGATACGCATACCCATACCTTGATAAATCATCGGTAAAGATTATGAAGTAGACTAAGTTGCCTCTAGTCGGTACATCAAATGGGCCACACACATCTATATGTACTAGGGTAAGAAGATCCATGGCCCTTTCCCCATGTCCTACAAAAGGGAGCTTGGTCATTTTGCCATGAAGATAGGATTCACAAATTAGATATGACTTGAAAGTCAATGAACTCAATAGCCCAGTTTTCTCGAATTTGTTAACCCTATCTTCTACTATATGACCTAATCTTAGGTGCCATAGATACCTATCATTAAGACTATCCCTAGGATATTTTGATTTTATGGCATTCACATTTTGCTCAAAGTTAAAAATAGATATATCAACATGTAACTGATAAAGACCGTTAATAAGGAAATCATTTGCAATTTTATTTCTTTCATAAAGAATGTTACAATGGTCCTTAAGAAAACTAATTACATAGCCTTCTAATGCAAGGCAAGAAATAAAAATCAAATTTTTGCTTACTGTAGGCACATAATAACAGTCTTTTAATACTAAGTCTAAACCAGATGGTAGTCGAAGAGGATATGTTTTCACGGCCACGGTAGCAATCCTTGCTCCATTTTTGATGCGTAGGATCATCTCACCATCCCTCAGCCTCCTGCTATCCTCAAGACCCTGCATAGAAGTGCACAAGTGAGCACTAGAACCAGAGTCAAGCACCCAACTGGATGCAGAAGAAACCATAAGGTTAGACTCAATAACGAGCATACCTCCAGAAGGACCTACCTCCTTCTTCTTTAGGGTGGCTAGGTAAGTAGGGTAGTTCCGCTTCCAGTGGCCATCATTGTTGCAATGGAAATACTTTTCTTTGTCAGCGGCCTTCTTCTTTAGCTCTATCTTTTTCTTCTTTTCTCCTTCCATCTTTTGCTCTTTCACAGACTTCTTCTTCTTTCCAAAAGACTTTCTCTTAGAAGAAGTCCATTCCATAGCAAGTACTGAGCCTTTAGAATCTTTCATGAAAAGCTCAGCGATAACCAACATGTTCATAAGTTCGGTCAAGGAGTTTTGAAGTTTATGCATATGGTAGTTCATGATGAACTGCCCAAATGCATCAGTCAAGGATTGCAGAATTATGTCATTCTACAGATCCAAGTCCAACCTCACTCTGAGCTTCTCAAGCTCTTCCAAGTTCTTGATCATCATCAGATAATGATCTTAGACTGACTGTCCATCGTGCATCTTAGCCTTGAACAGTCATTTAGTGACTTGATACTTGGCTGTGCGACTCTGTTCACCAAACATCTCCTGTAGGTGAGCCAACATTTGATGAGCAGTTCTGATATCTTCATGTTGGCGCTGAAGCTCATCAGACATCGAGTCCAACATGTAGTATCTGGCCTTATTATCTTTGTCAGTCCACTTATCTAGAGATGCTCTCTGTTCAGCGGATGGACGAGCTGGTAAGGTGGGAGGGTCCTGGTCCAATACATGAGTTAACTTCTCAGAACCCAAAATAATTTTGAAGTTCTGGAGCCAATCCTTGTAATTTGGTTCGGTCAGTCTATGGGTGTCCAAGATTCGTGCTAGTGGGTTGGATGCAGACATTTTCCTGTAGAGAGTCAAAGTTTCTAGTTAGATATTATAATTAAGACTTAACCAATTTATTTAAAAATTTTATTTTTAAATAAATTAGCTCCCACTATTTTCTTGGATCCCTACACTTTCTCTGTAGAGATGCAAAAATCTCTATGATTACTGATTTCTAGTGGATGGTGCGGTCCCATCAACTGACTCATCACCTCACCTAACAGTTATTGGTGATGGGTTAGCCAATGGGTGAACAACTCTTATTCAATGATTCTCTAATCATGGTGCACCCAAACTTGATCTCTAATTCATGAATCTCACCATGTCCGAAATATTGATCCACTCCTTAGTTAAGTCAAACCCACCATTTGCACAGACTGGATTTTTAATTGGATCTCTCACTGTATTCAAAATATTGAGCCCAATTCATCCTCCAGCCCATAGCATCCAATGCCTAATAGACATGGTTGCATCTTTCTGGTGCAACTGAGCCACTGTAACCAGTCGAGAACAACCAACCCCGAGAAGAGCCCACACATCTATAATGGTGGAAGATCTTAGACTTAATCTTTTCTTAGGAAGATTTGATTTAGGTCTCATTAAACTAGACTTGACATAGTCATAACCATTATGACTAACCTAGTGGCATGGGTTAGCTCGGATTATTGACCACCTCAGATCAAAACTAAGTCAACAAACATGACCAGATAAGTGAGACCGGTGGAAGGGATATGCTATTAACTCGATAAGAATGCATTCGAGTCGAGTAGCTCTCAATTAAAAAATAGTCGATCGTATCTACCAAACTTATCTTAGACACCAAATTATTGAGATAGAACCAATTGGGTTAGCCTACAATCCAGACTCTAACCACTGAGCCTAATTAGGTCTTAACTTGATCGATCACTCACGTGACTCGATCTTGATCCAGACTTAATCCTATTAGGCTGGTCAATTTAAGCATTGTTGATCCCATCTAACCAACTCTTGATTCGATTTGATCAACCGCTAGACCTAGTTGAGCTACCCAAGCCCGAACCTAGATTATGAATATGTCTTAGATTTGAAATTCTCAATTTTAGATCTAATTGATATTTTATAAACTTAATTCTCAATTAAGTTAGGATTCAAAAATAAAACATGTAAATAAGATCCTAGGGTTTCAGGATCTAGGGTTTTGCAGAAAGTAAGTTTTTAATTTCTAATTAAGGATGAATGCGCAGCACCCCTACATATCATAAGAACACTCCATCGAATGGGAGGAGAGGGTTTTTAAGCCCTACTTTGTTCTTATGACCGGATGACAAAGGGAAATGTCTTAATAAAAAATATAACTAATCTACAAAAATAAATTAGATCTAAGCATATATCTCATATAAAAAATAGATCTAATTAAAACATGTTTTGTATATATCATATATATCATGCATGCATATTTTTTAGATCTAAATTATCTCATAATTATTTAAAAAATTAAATTTAAATTTGATCATATCAAATAAAATTTAATCTAGACCTATTTGCAGAACTATTCTACAACTAGTCTAAGCATGCAACTATCATATCTCATATGAACTATTAATTTTATTTTATTTTCTATTTTTAGATCTAATTATAATATTTATAATATTAAAAAATAAAAAATAAATAGATCTAAAAATTATTTTTAATCAAACAAAAATTATAATCAAAGTAGACTACACATAGAATAATTCTGTTCCTAGTCTAGTTATGTATCTCATACATATTAGATCTAAATTAATTTATTTTAATTTTTAATTTTTTAATTTTAGATCTAATCATATCTTATGTGATATCTAAAATTATTAATTAATTAAATTAAATTAGATTTAAAAAAGATTTTATAAGAACCTGGCTCTGATACTAGTTGAAGAAAAATCATGATTTCCCGGGTCAGGTTCGTTCAGATCTGATTGGATCGAGAGACATATTTCAAAAATTCTTCTCTCATATCTAGATTAGATCTGACACTTTTTAGATCTCATTTATGATCTGATAATTAAAAAAATAAAACTAAATTAATTCTAAATTAATTTTTACCTTGACCTTGTGTAATCTGATTACCCGTTGATGATCCTACGGAAGCTCTGAGGTTCTGGATCAAGCCATGCAAGCACCTGGCCTCTACCGATATCCACTCAAATTGGATCTGAAGATCCTCTCCTTCTCTTTCTTTTCTATAAAAATAAGATCTAGATCTAATTTGGAGGATCTTCAAAATACCTTCTGAAGATCACCCATTATCTCTGCCGCAGTGCTGCCTTCTTTCTTTTTCGTCAGCCTTTCCTTGCCTGACTCATACTAATCAGAAGGCCCAACTTTCTTAAGCATGGAGAGGAGAGAGAGGACCAGATGGTGGCATGGAGAAGGGAGAGGGGCAGCCTTGGGGCGTGGCTTGGAAGAGGGGTTCTCAAAAGTGGGCGTAGATAGGATCTTTTTATAGACTCTACTGCACCATGCAGTGCTGCATCACCCCGTCCAATCGCGTTGCTTCATTCAATCAGATCTAAATCTGATTGGTGGGATGACATCATCTGATCTAATCAGATGAGAGATCCATAGGTTCATTCTTAGATGGTGCCTAAGATTGGTCAAAGTAGATACCCAAGGGCCACCTAAGTAGAAACCAAGAAGCCACCTGGAGTCCCATCCGTATGGGACTCCAGCATCCCTATCCATGGGTGCACGCCATCCTAGGAATGCACCCTCTTCTTTCCAATTTTTAGAGAAGGGACAAGCCCCTATCTGTTCTCCAATAAGTGCATGACACATGGGCAGATGTCCAAGGGTCAAAGGTCAACGTTTGACCAAGTCAAAGTACAAGAATTAGCAGGTGATGAAAAATGGTAGGTGTTGTCTCAAATTTATCTCATAAATTAAGATAACCCTTTTCTGACTTGGACAAGCTTCAGTCAGACCAGGTAAAGGTATCTGAGTAAGTACAAACTTATTTGGCTCAGTCGAGACAACATTTAAGATAGAAAAAGAAGAACGTTAGGCTCAATCATGTGCTAGCACGATTTCCTTGAACCTAATTGAATCTTATTCAAATCAATTGAACTGGGTTAGTTCAATTGATGATATCTAGATCCAAACCCTTGTTTGTGTGATCCAGTTAGATTTAGTTTTATATGATAATGGGATATGTCATAATCTCCATCATCTCCATCATCGAAACTCCTTTTGATGGATCAGAACTCTTCTGATTCAGACAACTTAGAATGATCGATCATCTAAATCATTCTAATTGCTCCCAAAATCCACCAGTGACACCTAGCAGCATATGGTGGCAACCCATCAAAACTAAAAATGAACCTCTCGGTGCAGCTACTTGTGTGATTAAGTTCTTCTATCTTGAGCCCCGATCAGATTAGGGTTAAGGTGAACTCATCAAACCCTAATTTCTATTATATGATTTAATCATTCGATTCAAGTCTGATGTGAAAATCTTAATAGAAACTCTTTCTATTATTTCACACTCTTTGCCATGGCCATGGGCTTATGGACTTGATTCTCATGATCATCATAGGGCTGCTCCTCATCTACCAAGGTAGATAGATTCCATCTTGGTGCAATCCAATTCCTATAATGAACATGCTATAGCCAACATACACCTCAGGGTTCCGAATGGCTAGGAGATCGAGTCATGGTGTAGTCAAACTATAACACCCTCAAGGTGAACTACCGATGCACCTTAGATCAAAGAATCAGACACACCACTGCAGCATCGAGTCAGTCATCGACGAGAAGTAGACTTCCTTATGACTACTCGAGGTGGTCACGCTCAGTGCCCTCATTCTCTAACAAGTACCTATACTCTCGCTCTGATGTCTCTACACCATAGACTTAAGACTCATCTACTATAAAAAAGCGATTGTACACTAACCTTCTGGATCAATCATCATCCTCATGATGATCCTACGGTCAGGAGCATTTTATGAGTTAATAATGAAAATTCATGTCTTAAATTTTCAACTCTTGAAAATATGAATTATTATTACCATTAACTCAAGGGATGTATCACAGACATTAAATACACTTATGTGATAGAAAATAATTTATTTTATTATTTATAGTCAAAATTATATTTTTGTTCTTAGAAGTGTATTACAAGTGTCAGCCAATTCTGGCTTCTAGGACACTCATATCTAACACTATCTATATTACTCTTACTCTACACTTGTGTTTTATAATATTTTACCAAGCACACAATATTAAAATTTAGCATAATTAAAGTTTAAAACTTTTAAATATCCAATTTATCCCTCCTCTTGGGTAGCCATCCTTGGGCAATAGGTTCCACCTCATCCCTAATTATCTTGAGAAGGGACGCGTCAAGATCAAGAGAGTCAACACCATGGATAATACGACTGATCCACTGATGAAGCCTTTAAGCCAATAAAAGATCAAAGCCCACCTTGAGAAGATGGGACTTAGATTTATAGCCAATTGACTTGAGGTCAAGTGAAAGTTTGTTAGATGAGTGGAGACACCGAAGCGAGAGTATATATACTTATTAAGAATAAAGGCACCGAGCATGACCACCTCGAGCAGTCATAAGGAAGTCCATCTTTTCATCAATGACTAGCTTGATGCTGCAATTGTGTATTTCGTTCTTTGACTTGAGGTGCATCGATAGTTTACCTTGAGGGTGTTATAATTTGACTACACTATAACTTAGTCTCCTAGCAATTTGGAATTCTAAGGTATATGTTGGCTATAGCATATTCATTGTAGGAACTGGATCGTACTAAGATGGGATCTATCAACCTCGGTAGAGAGGGAGTAGTCCTATGGTGATCACGAGATTGAGTTCTAAAGTCCTTGACCATAGGAGTGTGAAATAATAGAAAGAAGTTTCTATTAGGATTTCACATCAGACTCGAATTGAATGATTCAATCATATGATGGTGTTTGGTTTGACAAGTTTACCTTGATCTAGATCCTGTTGGAACTCATGATTGAAGAATCCAATCACATAGTTGGCTGCATCGAGAGATTCATATTCAATTATGATAGATTGCCATCACATATGGCTAGGAGTTACTGATGGATTTTGAGATCAATTAGAATTATCTTGATGATCGATGATTCTAATTAAGTGAATCAAAAAGAGTTTTGGTCCATCGAAAGATGTTTCGATGATGTCGATGATTGAGATCGTGACATGTCTCATTACCATATAGAATTAAATCTAACTGAATCACACTAATAAGGGATTGGATCTGGATGTTATTAATTAGGATAACATGGTTCGATTGATTTGGATTAGATCCAATTAGGTTAAAAAAAATCATGCTAGCATATGATTGGACCTAACTTTCTCCTTCTATGGACTTTTTGGTTGATCTGGACTTAGTCAAATTTGATTTAGCTCGCCCAAGAATCCTATATGGGTTTATCCTAATCTAACTGGACCTTGTCCTGGTCTCATATGATGAGGATCAGGACAAGGCCATTTTGACCCAATCTTTATAGGAAAGAAAGGAGGCGCGCTCCCCTTGGAGTTTCTCTTGGAGCGTGCACCCCTAGATATTTCGTGGAGAGATAAGAGCACATGCCTCTCCCTGGCATATGTCCCTTGTGGATAAATATGGGAGGTTACCCATTCAAATGTTTTTGAATAGGTCAAAGAGTTTGAAAAATTCAAACTCTCTAGAGAGAGATTATCTATGCTAACTCCCTTATATAGATAAGAGTGTGGTGCCAATTTTATTTTGATTTTGTGCGACAAAATTAGATGGAAAACTACTATGGGGCCTGGGGTTTCACAAGGAGTCCTTCTGCTTCGTAGCTTTGACTCGTTCAAAGTCCAGAAGTCTTAGGACTCTAGGTTTGTCTATAAATAGAGACCATGGCCAAAGGGTTTGGCCATTCCATTCTCCATGCCCAGGCTCTATCTCTCTTCCATGCCTCCTCTCCCTCCTCTCATTCCTCTTCTCCAAGCCCAAGTGTTAGGCAAATCAGCCATCTGAGTGTCAAGGTGCTGCTACTGCAAGACCATGTCAAAGAAGTCCCGATCGTGTGTCGATCGGATCGCTGTCGAAGATTGGATCAAAGGCATGACATCAAATTCCAGGATCTAATTTTCTAAGATCAGATTTAGAAGAAGAAGACCTCCAGATCTGACTCAAGTGGATGCTCGTAGAGGCTGGGCACGTGTGCGGCTCAAGTCAGAAACTCGGATTACATTCAGATCATCATACCAAATGAACTGTTCACTTGCAACATGTGATATATGATGCCATTTTTATTTTATTTTTATTTTAGATCTATCTAATCATATCTAAAAACTCATAAATTTGATCAGATTAGTGTTTTACAAATTTTAAAATTTTGCTGCACGACCTGATCCGATCAAGCCGATCTTGCAGAACCTTTAGAAACCCTAGAAAGCGGTGGGAGGAGAGAGGGGAAGGATAGAAAAGGATTTAATTGGAAGAAAAAAAATCAACTGAAGGAAAGGGGGGGAGGAGAGGAAAGGCCAAAACCTTAGAGATTTTATTTTTAAACAAATTAGCTCCCAATATTTTTTTGGATCCCTACAATCCCTCTGTAGAGATGCAAAAATCTTTACAATTAATGATTTTTAGTGGATGGTGCGGTCCCACCAATTGACTCATCACCTCACCTAACAGTTATTGATGATGGATTAGCCAATGAGTGAACAACTCTTGTTCAGTGATTCTCTAATCATGGTGCACCCAAACTTGGTCTCTAATTCATGAATCTCACCATGCCCAGAATATTGATCCACTCCTTAGTTAAGTCAGACCCACCATTTGCACAAATTAGACTCCTAATTGAGTCTCTCATCGTATCCGAAATATTAAGCCCAATCCATCCTCCAGTCCGTAGCATCTAATGTCTAATAGATATGGTTGCATCTTTCCGATGCAATTGAACCACTATAACCAGTCAAGAACAATCAACCCCGGAAAGGGCCCGCACATCTACAATGGTGGTAGACCTTAGACTTAATCTTGTCTTAGGAAGATTTGATTTAGATCTCATTAAACTAGACTTGACCTAGTCATAACCAGTATGACTAACCTAGTGGCATGGGTTAGCTCGGATTATTGACCACCTCAGATCAAAGCTGAGCCAACAAATATGGCCAGATAAGTGAGACCGGTGGAAGGGATATGCCATTAACTCGACAAGAATGCATTCGAGTCGAGTAGCTCCCAATTAAAAACCAATTAGTCATATTTGCCAAACTTACCTTAGACATCAAATTGTTGAGCCAGAACCAATCGGGTTAGCCTACAATCCAGACTCGAGCCACTGAGTCTAATTAGATCTTAGCTTGATCGATCACTCACGTGACTCGATCTTAACCCAGACTTAATGCTATTAGACTAGTCAATTTAAGTCCTGTTAATCCCATCTAACCAACTCTTGATTCGGTTTGATCAATCGCTTAGACCTAATTTAGCTACCCAAGTCCGAACCTAATATTATGAATATATCTTAGATCTAAAATTTTTAATTTTTAGACCTAACATATATTTCATAATCTTAATTCTTAATTAAGTTTAAGGTTGATAAATAAAATATGAAAATAAAATCCTAGGATTTCAGGATCTAGGTTTTGCAGAAAGTAAGTTCTCGATTTTTGATTAAGGATGAATGCGCAGCATCCCTACACATCATAAGAATACCCCATTGAATGGGAGGAGAGGGCATTTAAACCCTACTTTATTCTTATAACCGGACGACTAAGAAAAATGCCTTAATCAAAAATATAAATCTATAAAACTAGTTAGGTCTACATCGTATATCTCATATATAAAATTGATCTAACTTAATACATATTTTGCATACATCTTATGTATCATATCATGCAGATTTTATAGATCTAAATTATCTCATAATTATCTAAAAAATTATATTTAAATTGATCATATCAAAATAAATTCTAATCTAGATAATTATGTAGAACTATTCTACAACTAGTCTAATCATGCATGCATCATATCTTATATGATCTAAAAATTAAATAATTTTATTTTCTATTTTTTAGATCTTATCATAATATTTATAATCATCAAAAATAGAAAATAAATAGATCTAAAATTTTAATTTAATCAAAATAAATTATGATCATGCAAGACTACGTATAGAACTACTCTATTTTACAACTAGCCAAGTATATTGTAGAACTTAGATCTATATTATTTAATTTTAATTTTTTTAATTTTAGATCTAATCATATCTCATGTGATATTTAAAATCACCTAATTTTTAGATCAAAAATAAATAAAAATTAGATCTAAATAATTTATAGAACCTAGCTCTGATACCAATTGAAAGGAAAATCCTGATTTTCTGGATCAAGTTCGTTAGATCTGATTGGATCAAGAAAGATATTTCAAAAATTTCTCTCATACATCTAGATCAAATTTGAGATATTTTAGATTTGATTTTATAGATCTAATAAATAAAAATAAAAATAAATTAAATTTGATTTAATTATACCTTGATGATAGGTAATCAGATTACCCTTTGATGATCCTACTGATTGCCTGAGGTTCTGGATCTAGCCATGCAAGCGCCTGACCTCTACCAATATCCACTCAGGCTGAATATGGAGATCTTCTCCTTTTTTTTTACCTCTCCAAAAATTAGATTTGGATCTGATTTGGAGGATTTTCAAAACTCCTTTTGAAGATCAGCAATCATCTCTGCAGCAGTGCTGCCTTCTTCCTTTCTCGTCAGCTTTTTCTTGCCTGGATCGCACCAAACTGGAGACCAACTTTCCTTAAGCATGGAGAGGAGAGAGAGGATTAGAAGGTGGTATGGAGGAGGGAGAGGGGCAGCCTTGGGGCATGGCTAAGAGGGAACTCTATGAAAGTTGGGTGCAGACAGGGTTTATATAGATCCTATTGCGCCATGCAGTGCCACATCATCCCGGCCAATCACATTGCTTCGTACAATCAGATCTAAATCTGATTGATGGGATGACATCATCTAATCAATCAGATGAGATTTCCACTAATTCATTCTTAGATGGTGCCCAAGATTGGTCAAAGCCTATAGCTAGGGGTCACCTAAGTAGAATCCAAGAAGCAACCTGGAGTCCCATCTGTATGGGACTCCAGGCATCCCTATCCATTGGTGCACGCCTCTCTAGGCATGCACCCCCTCCTTTCTAATTTCTAGTAAGAGGACAAGCCTCTATCTACTGTCCAATAAGTGCATGACACATGGACAGATGTCCAAGGATCAAAGGTCAATGTTTGACCAAAGTCAAAGGACAAGAATTAGCAGGTAATGAAAAATGGTAGGTGTTGTCTCAAATTTATCTCATAAATTAAGACAATCCTTTTCTAACCTGAACAAGCTTCAGTCAGACCAAGTAAAGGTACCTAAGTGAGCACAAACTCATTTGGCTCAGTCGAGATAACTTTTAATGATAATAAAAGAAGAACGTTAGGCTCAATCGTGTGCTAGCATGATTTCCTTGAACCTAATTGAATCTAATTCAAATCAATTAAAATGGGTTAGTTCAATTGATGATATCTAAATCCAAACCCTTATTTGTGTGATCTAGTTAGGTTCAATTCTATATGGTAATGAGATATGTCATGATCTCTATCATCAACATCATCGAAACTATTTTCGATGGATCAGAACTCTTCTGATTCAGACAACTAGAATGATCGATCATCTAAATTATTCTAATTGCTCCCAAAATCCACCAGTGACACCTAGCAATATATGGTGGCAACCCATCAAAATTAAAAATGAACCTCTTGGTGTAGCTACTTATGTGATTAAGTTCTTCTATCTTGAGCCTCGATCAGATTAGGGTTAAGGTGAACTCGTCAAACCCTAATTTCTATCATATGATTTAATCATTCGATTCATGTTCAATGTGAAAATCTTAATAGAATCTCTTTCTATTATTTTACTCTACCATGGTCATGGGCTGATGGACTTGATTCTCGTGATCATCATAGGGCTGCTCCTCATCCACCGAGGTAGATAGATTCCCTCATGGTGCAATCCAATTCCTATAATGAACATGCTATAGCCAACATACACCTCAGGATTTTGAATGGCTAGGAGACTGAGTCATGGTGTAGTCAAACTATAATACCCTCAAGGTGAACTGCCAATGCACCTCAAGTCAAAGAACCAGACACACCACTGCAGCTTCAAGTCAATCATCGATGAGAAGGTAGACTTTTTTATGACTTCTTGAGGTGTTCACTCTCAGTGCCTTCATTCTCTAACGAGTACCTGTACTCTCACTTCAGTGTCTCTACACTGTAGACTTAATACTCATCTACTATAAAAAAGCGATTGTACACCAACCTTTTGGATCAATCACCATCCTCATGATGATCCTACGGTCGGAAGCATTTTATGAGTTAATAATGAAAATTCTTATCTTAAATTTTCAACTCTTAAAAATAGGAATTATCATTATCATTAACTCAAGTGATGTATCATAGACACTAAATACACATTTGTGATAGAAAATAATTTATTTTATTATTTATAGTCAAAATTATAATTTTGCCCCTAGAAGTGTATTACAAGTATCAGCCAATTTTGGCTTCTAGGGCACACATATCTAACATTATCATCCACTTTAATGGGAGGCTATGATCCAGTTATCATATAACTATTTTATTTTAGGGACCTACTAATTTTAGAGGATTTATTTATAGAAGTGAGTAGATCAGATTAACCAGCTTGTCATGATTATCCCACTGGCTTCACCAAGTCAGCTTAAGGGAGATCACTAACAGGCTGATCTAGGAGTACCTAAATCAGTCACACTGATTTACCTAGCTGACATAGGTCAGCTCGAATAGTCAAGTGATTCAATCAAAATAAAATCTCACCAAAAGGCTAGGTAAGTTTGATCGGTGGGAGGGTTTGCCAAAACTTATCTTAGACACCATCAGAAATGGCCAGGGAAATGGGCTGCCAATTAAAAACCATCGATCTAATTTACCTTAGATACCAACTGGTTTAATTAGTTTCAATTAGATCAACCTAACAGTTCATGCTAGACGGTATAGCCAAGAATCAAGTCCATCTTGAATCTTGTTAAAGACATCGACTTGACCAACTACAACTATTATAATTGATCTAGAGAATCCTTGACCTAATCTAAGATAATAATTGATTAGATTTAGTCAATTCTCTAATTAAGTCCATTATTTAATCTAACCCTAGGTCTAACCAAATTAATGGACCTTATCCCCACTAACCCATTTAATCCAATGTGTTATGATTTGTGTTTTAGGATCTTCAATTCACAATCCTAGATCCTAATCAATCAACTTCTTAATTCTCAATTAAGTTTTGGACTGAGGGTTGGGGTTCGGCTTTTCAAAAATAATTTTCATGTTTGTAAAATATTTTTACAATATGGTTCTATCAACCAAGTTGCATGTTTGATTCATAATCAATATGCAAGTAAAATAAACATAAAACTACTTTAAATCTAATCTAAATAGGTTCATGTAATTGAAATAGTTTCAATGATAATCAATCATAAATTCCTCTAGATCAAATCAACATATTTATGATGATTAAAATTAGATTAAAATATTTTTAATCAGATTATAAAATCTCTTAGATCTAATCTAAAATTTTATGATTAATATTTTAGATCAGCACGTACTAGGATAACCTATTCACTTTAATGGATAAATCTTACAGCAGGACAACCTTATGGCAGTCCATGCAATCTAAAATATTTTATTTTTAGATCTAAAACTATTTTAAATTTATTAAATTATAAATAAAATTAGATTAAATTTAATAAATTTATGATTAGAGTCAGATCATCACGAACTAGGACAACCTTTTTACTGTAAGTGGTAAACCTTACAGCAAGACAACCTTATGGCAGTTCATGAGATCTGAATTTTTTTTAAAATTTTAAATTTAATAAATAGATTATAAATTAGATCTAATCTTAGAAATAATCTAAACATGCACAAAAATTATGTAACAAGAACCTAGGCTCTGATACCAATTGAAGGAATTAGATCCAGGATTTTACAGGTAGATCTTGAAACTTTTTTAAGATCATGCAGTGAAAGACTTAAATAAATTAAATATTTATTTAAATAAATATATAAATATATAGATCTTAAATTTATTATATGATCAAGATATGATATTAAATTAAAAATAATAAAATAAAATAAAAAGCAAAGGTTGATCAAATCATCCTAGATCTACACTATATCAAATACAGGTATGAAGTTAATAGATAAGATCTATTATCTAAGCAAGTTAGATGTTCTAACTTACTGATCTAGGCTTGAGGATGATGTCACAAGCCGCACACATGTCCGATCTCTAGGGGTCATCCATACGAGCCCACGAACATGATCAGAGATCCTGATGTAGGAAATCAACATAGTATGCTAGCATTGTACTGATCTCTCTTCGACGATTGATCCGATGCTTCCTTCTTCGAAACATGAATACTCTAAAATATTAGAAAAAAAGGAAAAGATTTATGATGTTGAGACACCTCTCAAAAGCTCACAAAAAGAGAGGAAGAGATCTAGAGCAAAAACCCTAGAAGAAGACCCTCTTCTTCTTCTTTGTTCTTTTTCTAGACATCCTAATTTATGTTTTCAATATCTCCATGATCTACGAGAATTTTTCTCTGATTTTTCTATACCAAAGAGGCCTCTCAAATGTATACAATCCATGAAAATTTTAGCCAAAAATTACCTTTAAATAAAGAGATATGCAGAGTCTAAGTCAGATAAAAAATCTAGACTAGGAAGGACCAAATAAGGAAAGTTGGTGGGGCATCCAACTCTTGGGCGTCTCCACCTTTTTTTTTGTAGTGGACCAGCAAGGGGGGTACACAAAAAAATTTCTTCTTTTACCATAAAAATCAAAGAAAATAAGGAAGGATGGGTCGGCACACTTATGGGAAGAGTTTTGGTTGACAAGGATTCTATCTCATAGATTCCTTAAGCAAAACTAATTCCTCTTTTGACTTGGTCTTCCAACAAACTTCCATATGAGAAAAAGGAAGAGAGAAGGGAGGCGTGAGAAACCTTTCGGCATGGAGATTATTCACATAAAAATATAAAGAGAAAAGGGAGGGGCGTGAGGATTAGGTGGTGCAAGGAATAGGGAGTCCTAGTCACACTAGGACTCCTATTTTGACTTGATCAAATAAGGTCTTTTAACTAAATAAAAATAAGAACAAACCAATCCAATTAAATAAGGCCCTAACCCATTTAAGAACTTAATTAAATTAGATTTAATTTTAATTTAATATTCTAATCAAATTAAAAAATTGGGTTGACTCGAGTCCTAGTTAGACTAAGACTAGTTCTTCCTTGCACTTGACTTATCCAATAAGACAATTGGACTTGATCCAATCAATTCTAAATTAAATCTAATTAAATCATATTTAATTAGACTTAATCTCAGCCTACTGGCTTAATCAAATTAAGCCAATTAGCAATCGAATTGCTAATCAATTCTCCTACAATACTTGCACTAGGTCAAACATTAATTGTATTGATCGTTTAATCCTAAAATGATTCTCTCACTGATCAACCATCCGATCGGAATGTGAACCCTAATGTGTGTGACCTCATAGGTTTAAACCTAAGTTGGTAGCATAGAAATAAATTTCTATACCAATTGAAGTGACCATCTAGCAATGATATCTGACGGTCGGATAGGTCAAAAGGTGTAGAACACCATCCTTAGAACCCATGCAAATATAGTTTCCATATAATTCATCCCCTTGACCATAATGCTCGTAGGACACCTCAAAGTTCCACTGTCAACTCTAATCAGGTTGTCCACATTGTATTTCAAAATATCAAATCTATCTGATGGAGTATCCTAACCAAGGTTTTGCTATATTGAAATACAGTGAGACATTCTTCTCCAACTCTTAGAGTGGTCAATTCCATTTTGATCATACTCTAACTTTAAAAGTACTTGACTGTGCCTAGAAGCCTTCCATTGCTGAATTAGAGATTTAGTTAGTCCGATACCAAAGCACAGTGAGTTGCTTGCAAGTCACTGAGATGATCTTAGGTCTAAGGGATACTTATACCTATATCCCATCAGAGACATTCTTGACAGCAGAATGCTTTGGAGTTGGTCACGTTCAATGATGATGTACCCATACATCTCATCTGTATGCTATACTAGTATCTCCATACTCCTTAGTTAAGAGGACAACCAACCTATATGGCATATAGCAACCTATGCTCGATAGACTCTATCATCCTAATTAATAGCCTATCATTTAGTTATGAATAAATTTAAGGACTAATCAATAAATTCTCTCTTTACCAAAACTAAATAGTCCTAAGAACTTCATGACAACAATGGAGTTCATTAGAAAATATAAATTTATGTTGAAAAAAGATGTCAAAATATTTTTTATTAATTACTAAATTAATTACAATATCTCAACCATCAACAGGCTGATGATTGACTTTGGGACATAATTTCTAACAAGGACAACCAACCTATATGGCACATAATGATCTATACTCGATAAATATTATCATCCTAAATAATAATGTATCTTTTGGCCGTGAACAATTTAAGAACTAAATGATAAATCCTTCTTTGTTAAATCTAGATAGTCCTAAGAACTTCATCACAACATAGAAGTTCATTAGAAGACAACATAATTAATGATAAAAAATATCAAAATAATTTTTATTATTTGATAATTCATATACAAGTACAATAAATAACACAATCATCAATAGGTTAACGATTGGCTTTGGGACATATTCCCAATAGATACTAGATCTTTCACATAGAGGAGGTGCTAAAGAGGTTCAGCATGGTGAACTCTAGATTCGGGGGTATGCAGACTCAGACTTTATATCTGACATAGATGATCGAAAGTCGACATCTGGAAGTTTGTTCTTATGCAATGGTGGTACTGTAAGTTGGAAGAGTTCCAAGAAGATGGTTCCACCTCATCCATGATTACCTCAAGAAGGAATACATTGAGGTTAAGAGAGTCGACTCCACAGACCATGCGGTTGACCCAATAACGAAGCCTTTAGGCTTATAGAATATCAAAGCCCACCTTGAGAAGATGGGACTTAAATTTATAGCCAATTAACTTTAGGTCAAGTGGAAGTTTGTTAGATGTGTGTTCTAGAAGCCAAATTGACTGACACTTGTTAAATACTTTCTAGGGATATTTTCATAATTTTAACTTAAAATTAATTAAAAAATTATTTATTCTATCACATTATATATAAAGTATCTATGATACATCCATAAGTTAATAGGCATGATAACACATATTCTCAAGAGTTGAGAATTTAAGGCATATGTTATCATAATTAACTCATAAACTGCTCCTGATCGTAAAATCATCACGAGGATGGTGATCGATCTGAAAGATTGGTGTACGATCACTTTCTTAGAGTAGATGAGTCTTGAGTCTATGGTGTGCAGACATCGGAGCAAGAGTATAGGTACTCTTTAGAGAATGAGGGCACTGAGCGTGACCACCTCAAGCAGTCATAAGGGAGCCTACCTTCTCGTCGATGACTAGTTCGATGCTGCAGCATATGTCTAGTTCTTTGACCTAAGGTGCATCAGTAGTTTATCTTGAGGGTATTATAGTTTAACTACACCATAACTCGATCTCCTAGCCATTCGAAATCCTGAGGTTTATGTTGGCTATAGCATGTTCATTATAGAAATTGGATCACACCAAGATGGGATCTATCAACCTTGGTAGAGAAGGAGTAGTCCTATGATGATCATAAGATTGTGTCCTAAAACTCATGGCCATGGTAGTGTGAAATAATAGAAAGAAGTTTCTATTAGGATTTCACATCAAACTTGAATTGATTGATTCATTCATATGACGGGTGTTGGATTTGATGAGTTTACCTTAACCTTAATCCCATCGGGGCTCATGATAGAAGAACCCAATCACATAGATAGCTACACCGAGAGGTTCGCTATTCGATTTTGATGGATTGCCACCATATACTACTAGGTATCATTAGTAGATTTTGTGATCAATTAGAATCATCTTGATGATCGACGATTCTGATTGGGTGAATCAAAAGAGTTCTGGTCCATCGAAAGGTGTTTCGATGATGTCGTTGATGGAGATCATGACATGTCCTATTACCATACAGAACTAAATCTTACTGGGTCACACAAACAAGGGTTTGGATCTGGATGTCATCAATTGATCAATCTAGTTTGATTGATTTGGATTAGATCTAATTAGGTTTAAAAAATTCATGTTAGCACACGATTAAGCCTAACATTCTACTTCTATAGTCTTTTTGGATCGTCTCAACTGAGTCAAATTAGATTTGACTCACTCAGAAGCCTTGTATGAGTTTGTCCTTATCTGACTTGAACTTGTCTAGATTAGAAAAGTCTTATCCTAACCTGATCTAGGCTTATCCTAATCCATCGGATGAAAATAGGATAAGACCTATTAATTTATGGAACTATTTGGACAAGGCTTATCCGAAAACTCTATAAGGATTTATCTTGATCTAACTGGACCTTGTCCTAGCCTGATCAAGAGTTGTCTTAAATCCCATAAGATGGAAATAAGACAAGGGTTGTCTTTGCCAGATTAGGGCTTGTCCTAAAATCATGAGATAAAATTTATAAAGCCTCTCCCAAAAATTCTAGATGAATTTTTCTTGATCTGATTGGACCGAGTCCTGGTCTGATCAAGGCTTGTTCTAACTTGATTAGGACTTAACATAAAACCATTAGATAGAACTTGAAAAGATGTTGTCTTAATCCCATAAGATGGGAACAGGATAAGGATCAAATATTGACCCAGTATGTAAGAAAGAAGAGATATGGCGTGCACCCCCTAGAATTTATCAATGGCTGCACATCCATATGGAATTTACGTGAGGAATAAGGGGCGCACTCCCCCTTTGGCTGTGCACCCCATATGGATATGTATTGAGGTGTCCCATTCAAATCAAGTTTGAATGGATCAAAAGTTTGAATAGTTCAATCTCTTAAGAGATAAGAGTTGTGCGCCAACTTAATCTTATCCCAAATTATTCCACACCATACCCCTTTATTTTTGTGTGACAAAATTCTAAAAAAAGGGGTGTGGGGTGTGAAGATCATGGGAGAGTCCTTCTGCTTCTTAGCTTTGATCTGTTCAAAGTCACATGCGAAGGGACTCTTGGTTTGGTCTATAAATAGGGCCCTGTGCAAGCTATTGTGCATAGAAAATTCTCTATGGTGAAGCCCTACTAAAATCACCATCTCCATGCCTCCCTCATCTAATCCTCTCCCTCTTCTCCATGCTCAAGAGTTAGGAAAAACCTGTGCGTATAGATCAAGTCCCATTGGCATGAAGATCAGTGAGAGACAATGGTGTTCGTGAGATGAACGCGCAGCCTTTGGTGTTCGTTTTGAAGGCTCTACGAAAAGCCATTAGATCTAATCTTTAGAGATTAGATCTAGAATGAGGAGACTTTCGATCTGATCCGAGTGGATACCGATAGAGGTCGGGCACGTGCATGGCTCAATCAGAATCTCAGATCAATCATCAGATCATCACAATAAGTAAATAGTTTATTCAATCAGATGATAACTATTATCATTATTTTTTTTTTACTTCTAAATTTTAGATCAATCTAATCAGATCTAAGAACTCTCAGATCTGATCAGATCATAAAAATAATTTTAAAATAATTTTGCTATAAATTTGATCCGATTAAATGCATCCTATGGAAGAAAAAACCCATTTTTTTCTTCAAAAATAATGTACGCAAAAAGAGAAAGAAAGATTTTACAATAAAGAATGCTTCTTTGAATGAGCAGAAAGGTTTGAAGGACCTAGATTGAGGGTTTCAGGACTAGATCTTAAAATTTTTTCAAGATCAGACAACAAAACACTAAAATTAATCAAAATTAATTTTAAATATCAAAGAATATCCTAGATCTAATGATCTATTATATGATCATGGCATGTCATTAAATCAAAAATTAAAATATAATGAAGAAACTAAAATATGTTGATCACATCAACATATATATACACTACATCCAATGCAGGTATGAAAATAATAGATCAAATCTATTACCTATAAAAGTTTGACATTTTAACTTGCTGATCTAGACTTGAGGATGAAGTTGCAAGCCGCAAATACGTCCGACCTCTAGGAGTCATCCATACGAGCCTATGAATCATGATCAGAAGTCCTGATGCAGAAAATCAGCATAGCATGCTAGTACTGTATCGATCCTTCTTCGATGGTTGATCTAGAAACATCTTCTTCAAATCTTGGACTATTCAATTTTTAAAAGGAACAAAAAAAATTTTGAACCTGAGACACCACTCAAAAATCTCTAAAGAAGGAGGTAGAGATTAAAGCAAAACCCTAGAAGAAGAACCCTTCTTCTTCTTCTTGTTTTCTCTCACCTAGACACCTAGATTGGTGTCTATGAAATCCCCATGCCCCAATATTGTTTCTCTCTGATTTTTACATGCCCCAAAGGTCTTTCAATATTCTATAATCCCATAAAAAATAAGCCCAAAATTCATCCTAAATAATAAGTTAGGATAGACTCCTTGTCTAGGTCAAATATCTAGAAAGGAATGTGCAAAAAGGGCAAGACTTGGGGCACCCAACTCTTGAGTGCCCCCTCCTTCTTTTCTACCATGGACCACCAGCAAAGGTCACACAATATGTTCCATAAAACCCATGAAAATCCCAAATAAAATCTGAATAAAATCGATGCCATAAGGGAAGAGTTTCGATTTCCTAAAATTCTATCTCATAGAATTTGAAATCCAAACTAATTCCTACTTTGACTTGGTCCACAACCACCACATTCCATGTAAGAAAGAAGGAGGGAAAAGCTTTGGGCATGCACGAAGGTCTGGGGAGAAGTGTTTTCATGCACAAAATCCTAGAAAATAGGGTTGGGAGCGTTGGGAAGCCAAGTGGCGCAAGGAGAAGGGAGTCCTAGTCAAACTAGGACTTCCAATTTTGACTTGGTCAAATAAGTTATTTAAACCAAATTAAATCAGAATCAAATCATCCCAATTAAAATTGATCTTAACCCAATTGAGAACCTAATTAAATTAAATTAAATTAAAATTAAATCTAATTTAATTTTATAATTAAATTAGAAATTGGTTTGATACTAATCCTAATTAAAGTATGACTGGTTCTTTCTTGCAATTGGTTTATCCAATAAGTTAATTGGACTTGATCCAATCAAGTCTAAACTAAATCTGACTAAATCATATTTAATAAGATTTAATTTCAATCCTCCAGCTTAATCAAATTAAGTCAATTAGTAATCTAATTATTAATTGATCCTACTGCAACACATGCACTAGGTTAAACATCAATCGTATTGATTGTTTAACCCTAGAATGATTCTTAATCATTGATCAACCATCTGATTAGATTGTAAGCTCTAATATGTGTGACCTCATAGATCCAAATCTAGGTCGATAGCATAGGAATAGATTACAGTACCAATTGATATAACCATCTAGTAATGATACCCGATGGTCGGATAGGTCAAATGTGTAGAACAACATCCTTGGAACCCATGAGGATATAGTTTTCATATAATTCATCTTCTTGACCAAAATGCTCATAGGACACCTTAGAGTTCAACTATTAATTTTGATCAAATTGTCCACATTGTATTTCAAAATATTAAATCTATCTGATGGATTATCTTGGCCAAGGTTTTGCTATATTGAAATACAGTGATATATTCTTCTCTAACTCTTAGAGTGGTCAATTCCATCTTGATCACACACCGACTTTACAAGTACTTGACTGTACCCAAAAATCTTTCGTTACTGAGTTAGAAATTCAATTAGTTCAGTACCAAAGCATTGCGAGTTGCTTGCAAATTATTGATGTGATCTCAGGTCTAAGGGACACTTATACCTATATCCCATCAGAGACATTCTCGATAGTAGAATGCTCTAGAGTTGATCACGTTCAATGATGATATACCTATACATCTAACCTGTATGCCATACCAGTGTCTCCATACTCCTAAATTAGGAGGACAACCAACCCATATGGCATACAACGACCTATGCTCGATAGATGCTATCATCCTAATTAACAGCCTATCATTTGGTAATGAATAAATTTAAGGACTAATCGATAAATCCTCTCTTTATCGGAGCTAAATAGTCCTGAGGACTTCATCACAATAATTGATTTCATTAGAAAATGAATGCTTTATGATGAAAATACCAAAAATATATATTTTATTTATTAATAAATTAATTATAATTATAATTTAACTCAACCATCAATAGGCTGATGATTGGCTTTATGATACATTTTTTAGTAACTCTCACTTATCCTTAAGCCACTCGACACATTATCTAATATCCATCTTCGACTTGTGGTTGTCAAACTTTTTTATCGCCAGAGCTTTAGTGAAAAGGTCGGTCTGGTTCTCCTTTCCATCAATCTTCTAAAGATCGATATCACCTCATTTCAAGATCTTTCAGACCAGGTGGAAGCAGTGTAGGATGTGCTTCATCCGTTGGTGTGCCTTTAGTTCCTTCGCCTGAGCTAAGGCACCAATACTGTCATAGTAGAGCAGGACCAAACCATCTAGAGAGGATGCTACTCTAAGCTCGATGATAAATTTTTTCAGCTATACAGCTTCCTTCGCGGCTTCTTATGCTGTGATATACTCTGCTTCGCAAATAGAGTTGTCATAGTATGCTACTTAGAATTCTTTCAGTAGATGGCTCCACCATTTAGAGTAAAGATATATCTCGACACGCTTCTACTGTCATCATGGTCAAATTGAAAGCTGGAGTCTATAAATTTCATAAGTTTCAGATCTGACTCGCCATAAACCATTGGTCCTTAGCATTTTTCAAATACTTAAGGATGGCTTTAACCACTTTCTAGTGATTTTCTCTGGGGTCAAACTAGTATCTACTTACTACTCCTAGTGAGTATGCCATGTCTGATCTCGTACATATCATGATGTACATGATAGATCCCACTACCGAAGTATATAGGACTCTATTCATATGCTCTCTCTTTTTAGGAGTTATCGAACAATCCTTCTTAGAGAGAGAAATTCTATGGCCTATCAAGAGATAGCCCTTTTTGAAATTTTTCATGTTGAATCTCTTCAGCACAGTATCTATGTACATAGACTGGGTTAACCGAAGCATTCTTTTAGATCTATCTCTATAGATCTTCATCCCTAGGATGTAAGATGCTTCACCCAAGTCCTCTATGGAGAACTGTGATGACAATCAGATTTTTATTTCCTATAGTGTAGGGATGTCATTCCTAATTAAGAGAATGTCATCCATATACAAGACAAGGAATACCACTACTGGATCATTTGCCCACTTATAAATGCAGGGCTCTTCTCCATTCTTAATGAAGCCATATATTTTGATTACCTTATCAAAATGCATGTTCCAACTTCGAGATGCCTACTTCAATCCATAAATAAATCTCTGAAGCTTGCACACCTTGGACTCATCTATGGATATGAACCCCTCAGGTTGTATCATATACACCTCTTCAGTTAGCTCTCCATTAAGGAAAGCTATCTTCACATCCATCTGCCAGATCTCATAGTCCAGATGGGCAGCTATTGCAAGCATTATTTGAATGGATTTGAGCATTGTTATAGGATAAAACATCTCATCATAGTCAATATCATAACGTTGATGATACCCCTTGGCAACTAGATGGTCTTTATAGATCTCCACCTTTTCATCTGTGCTTTTTTTTCTTTTAAAGACTTATTTACATTTAATGGATTTAACACCTTCAGGTGGATCAACCAATGTCCACACATTATTGATCTTTATGGATTCCATTTCGAATTTCATGGTCTTAAGCCATTTCTTAGCGTCCATATAGGTGACCGAATCACTCCATAGCATCCATATAGATGATCGGATCCTTATCATTCTCATCAAGTTTGATGGGATCACCATCCCAGATCAGGAAACCGCAGTATCATCTGGATGATGTGGTACTCTACTGGATTGCCTTAATGGTGTAGGTACACTAGGCTCTGGATATGATCTATTCAAGTCTGACTTAGGTTCAGCTATAGGTATCGATTTTTCTACCTATTGAACTTCATCGGGTTCAACCTTAGAGGCAATAGTTCCTTTACCAGTAAACTTCTTTTTCAAAAAGGTTGCCTTATGGTTGATGAACATTTTTTGTTCATCAGCATGATAAAAATAGTATCCTTTGATCTCTTTTGGGTGCCCTATAAATATGCACTTATCAGACCAAGGTCCAAGTTTATCTATAACTAACTGTTTGATATAAGCTGGGCACCTCGAAACCCTAAGGTATGAAAGTGCCGGCTTACGTTGTTAGATATATGTGCCCTAGAAGCCAGAATTGGCTGACACTTATAATACATTTCCAGGGGCAAAATTATAATTTTGACTATAATCAATAAAATGGCTTATTTTCTATCATATATGCGTATTTAGTGTCTGTGATACATCCTTTGAGTTAATGATAATGATAATTCATATTTTTAAGAGTTGAAAATTTAAGACATGAATAATCATTATTAACTCATAAAATGCTCCCGACCATAGGATCATCATGAGGATGGTGATTGATCCAAAAGGTCGGTGTACAATCGCTTCTCTTTAGTACATGAGTCTTGAGTCTACGGTGTGGAGACATCAGAGCAAGAGTATAAGTACTCATTAGAGAACGAGGGCATTGAGCGTGACCACCTTGAGTAGTCATTAGGAAGTCTACCGCTCGTCAATGACTGACTCGATGCTGTAGTGGTGTGTCTGATTCTTTGATCGGAGGTGAATCAGCAGTTTACCTTAAGGGTGTTATAGTTTGACTACACCATAACTCGATCTCCTAGCTATTCGAAATCCTGAGGTATATGTTGGCTATAGCATGTTCATTATAGGAACTGGATTGCATCAAGATGAAATCTATCGACCTCGGTGGTAGAGGAGCAGCCCTATGATGATCATAAGAATCAAGTCCAGAAGCCCATGACCATGGCAGAGTGAAATAATAGAAAGAGTTTCTACTTAGATTTTTACATCGAACTTGAATCGAATGATTACTGTTAGATATATGTGTCCTAAAAGCCAAAATTGGCTGACACTTGTAATACACTTCTAGGAGCAAAATTATAATTTTAACTATTATCAATAAAAATAGGTTATTTTCTATCACATATGTGTATTTAGTGTCTATGATACATCCTTTGAGTTAATGGTAATGATAATTCATATTTTCAAGAGTTGAAAATTTAAGACATGAATAATCATTATTAACTCATAAAATGCTCCTGATCATAGGATCATCATGAGGATGGTGATTGATCGGGAAGGTTAGTGTACAATCACTTTTCTTTAGTAGATGAGTCTTGAGTCTACGGTGTGGAGACATTGAAGCGAGAGTATAGATACTCGTTAGAGAATGAGGGCACTGAGCGTGACCACCTCGAGTAGTCATTAGGAAGTCTACCTTCTCGTCAATGACTGACTCGATGCTGCAGTGGTGTGTCTGGTTCTTTGACCTGAGATGCATCGACAGTTCACCTTGAGGGTGTTATAGTTTGACTACACCATAACTCGGTCTCCTAGCCATACGGAACCCTGAGGTGTATGTTGGCTATAGCATGTTCATTGTAGGAACTGGATTGCATCAAGATGGAATCTATCTACCTCGGTGGTAGAGGAGCAGCCCTATGATGATCATGAGAATCAAGTCCAGAAGCCTCATGGCCATGGCAGAGTGAAATAATAGAAAGAGTTTCTATTTAGATTTTCACATCGGACTTGAATCGAATGATTACATCATATGACAGAAACTAGGGTTTGACGAGTTCACCTTAACCCTAATCTGATCGGGGCTCAAGATAGAAGAACTTAATCACACAGGTAGCTGCACCAAGAGGTTTGCATTCAGCTCTGATGGGTTGCCACCATATACTGCTAGGTGTCACTGGTGGATTTTGGGAGCAATTAGAATGATTTAGATGATCGATCATTCTAGCTGTTCGAATCAGAAGAGTTCTGATCCATCGAAAGGAGTTTCGATGATGTCGATGATAGAGATCATGACATATCCCATTACCATACAGAACTGAACCTAACTGGGTCACACAAACAAGGGTTTGAATCTGGTGATCATCAATTGAACTGATCCAGTTCAATTGATCTGAATGAGATTCAATTAGGTTCAAGAAAATCGTGCTAGCACTCGATTGAACCTAACGTTCTTCTTTTACTATCATAAATAGTTGTCCTGACTGAGCCAAAGGAGTTTGTGCTCGATCAAAGGCCTTCACTTGGTCTGACTGGAGCCTGTCCAAATTAGAAAAGGGTTGTCTTATTTTGTAAGATAATACCTACCATTTTTGGTCACCTGCCATTTCTCATCCTTTGACTTTGGTCAAAAGTTGACCTTTGACTGGTCAAATGTTGACCATTGACACTTTGACTTCTGTCCACGTGTCATGCACCTATTGGAGAGCTGGTGGGGGCTTGTCCTTCTACCAGAACTTGGCAAGGAGGAGGGCACACGCCACCCTTGGCGTGCGCCCAAGCTGGAGGCGCCCAGGAGTCCTTGTTGGACGGGGACTCCATCTCCTTTTTGGATTTCGATTAGACTTCTCCTAAGAACCAAGTTTGACTAGTCTTAGGCACCATCTAAGAAGAAATCCAGGGGAATCTATTCCCACCAATCAGATTTAGATCTGATTTCACAAAGGGTTGTGATTGGTTGGGAAGAAGAGGAGTTGGATCACGCATAGTCTATAAATAAGACCCTACGCCCAACTCAAGGAGCATCTGAAAATTAAAAATTTCCTTACCCCAAGGCAGCCTCTCCTCTCCTCCTCCATGCCAAGTCCATCTTCTCCCTCTCCTTTCCATGCTCGAAGGAGTTTGGGATCTTAGTTGGTGCAATCCAGATGAGAGAAAGGCAATAAAAAGCTAGAAGGCTGTACTGCTGCAAAGGACAACTGCTGATCTTCGAAAGATGTTTTGAAGATCCTCCAAATCAGATTTAGATCTAATTTTTAGAGACGTGATAGAGAAGAAGAGGATCTCTAGATCTAACCTAAGTGAATATCGGTAGAGGCTAGGCACTTGCTGGCTAGATCCAGAACCTTTTGCTGCTTACAGGATCATCAACAGTAATAGGATTACCCTACATCAAGGTAAATTAAATTTGATTTAATTTATTTAGATTATATTTTTATTATTAGAATAATAAAAATCAGATCTAAAAGATCCTAGATCTGATTTGGATCAAAGAAATTTTTTTTAAAAATATATCTCTTGATCCGATCAAATCTGAACGAACCTGATCTGGAAAATCAGGATTTTTCCTTCAATTACATCATATGACAGAAACTAGGGTTCAACGAGTTTACCTTAACCCTAATCTAATCGGAGCTTAAGATAGAAGAACTTAATCACACAGGTAGCTGCACCAAGAGGTTCGCATTCAGCTCTAATGGGTTGCCACCATATACTGCTAGGTGTCAATGGTGGATTTTGGGAGCAATTAGAATGATTTAGATGATCGATCATTCTAGCTGTTCGAATCAGAAGAGTTCTGATCCATCGAAAGAAGTTTCGATGATGTCGATGATAGAGATCATGACATATCTCATTACCATATAGAACTAAACCAAATTGGGTCACACAAACAAGGGTTTGAATCTGGTGATCATCAATTGAACTGATCCAGTTCAATTGATCTGAATGAAATTCAATTAGGTTCAAGAAAATCGTGCTAGCACTCGATTGAACATAACGTTCTTCTTTTACTATCATAAATAGTTGTCCTAACTGAGCCAAAAGAGTTTGTGCTTGATCATAGGCCTTCACTTGGTCTGACTGGAGCCTGTCCAGGTCAGAAAAGATTTGTCTTATTTTGTAAGATAATAGCTGCCATTTTTTATCGTCTGCCATTTCTCGTCCTTTGACTTTGGTCAAAAGTTGACCTTTGACTGGTCAAATATTGACCATTGATACTTTAACTTTTGTCCACATTTCACGCACGTATTGGAGAGCTGGTGGGGCTTGTCCCCCTGCCAAAAACTGGCAAGGAGGAGGGTGCACGCCAAGGGTGGCGTTCACCCAAGCTTGAGGCACCCAGGAGTCCCTATTGGATAGGGACTCCATCTCCTTATTGGATTCTAATAAGACTCCTTCTTGTCAGATATATGTATCATAGAAGCCAGATTTGGTTGACACTTGTAATACACTTCTAGGGATAGAATTGAAATTTTGACTATAATTAATAAAATGGATTATTTTCTATCACATATGTGTATTTAGTGTCTGTGATACATCCTTTGAGTTAATGGTAATGATAATTCATATTTTCAAGAGTTAAAAATTTAAGACATGAATAATCATTATTAACTCATAAAATGCTCCCGACCATAGGATCATCACGAGGATGGTGATTGATCCGGAAGGTTGGTGTACAATCGCTTCTCTTTAGTAGATGAGTCTTGAGTCTATGGTGTGGAGACACCAGAGCGAGAGTACAGATACTCGTTAGAGAATGAGGGCACTGAGCGTGACCACCTCGAGTAGTCATTAGGAAGTCTACCTTTTCGTCAATGACTGACTCGATGCTGCAGTAGTGTGTCTGGTTCTTTGACCTGAGGTGCATCGGTAGTTCACCTTGAGGGTGTTATAGTTTGACTACACCATTAACTCGATCTCCTAGCCATATCGAAACCCTGAGGTGTATGTTGGCTATAGCATGTTCATTGTAGGAACTGGATTGCATCAAGATGGAATCTATCTACCTCGGTGGTAGAGGAGCAGCCCTATGATGATCATGAGAATCAAGTCCAAAAGTCCATGGCCATGGCAGAGTGAAATAATAGAAAGAGTTTCTATTTAGATTTTCACATCGGACTTGAATCAAATGATTACATCATATGACAGAAACTAGGGTTTGACGAGTTCACCTTAACCCTAATCTGATCGGGGCTCAAGATAGAAGAACTTAATCACACAGGATAGCTGCACCAAGAGGTTCGCATTCAGCTCTGATGGGTTGCCACCATATACTGCTAGGTGTCACTGGTGGATTTTGGGAGCAATTAGAATGATTTAGATGATCGATCATTCTAGCTGTTCGAATCAGAAGAGTTCTGATCCATCGAAAGGAGTTTCGATGATGTCGATGATAGAGATCATGACATATCCCATTACCATATAGAACTGAACCTAACTGGGTCACACAAACAAGGGTTTGAATCTGGTGATCATCAATTGAACTGATCCAGTTCAATTGATCTGAATGAGATTCAATTAGGTTCAAGGAAATCGTGCTAGCACTCGATTGAACCTAACGTTCTTCTTTTACTATCATAAATAAGTTGTCCTGACTGAGCCAAAGGAGTTTGTGCTCAATCAGAGGCCTTCATATGGTCTGACTGGAGCCTGTCCAAGTCAGAAAAGGTTGTCTTATTTTGTAAGACATTACCTGCCATTTTTGGTCACCTGCCATTTCTCATCCTTTGACTTTGGTCAAAAGTTGACCTTTGACTGGTCAAATGTTGACCATTGACACTTTGACTTTTGTCCATGTGTCATGCACCTATTGGAGAGCTGGTGGGGGCTTGTCCCCCTTCTAGAATCTGGCAAGAAGGAGGGCACATGCCAAGGGTGGTGTGCGCCCAAGTTTGAGGCGCCCAGGAGTTTCTATTGGATAGGTACTCCATCTCCTTTTTGGATTTCGAATTAGAGTTCCTCCTAAGAAGCCAACTTTGACTGGTCTAAGGTGCCATCTAAGGATGAATCCAAGGGACTCTATTTCCACCAATCAGATTTAGATCTGATTTTACAAAGAGTTGTGATTGGTTAGGATGAAGAGGAGTTGGATCATGCATAGTCTGTAAATAAGACCCTGCGCCTAACTCAAGGAGAATTAGATTAATGCAATTCTCGATGCCCCAAGACTGCCTCTCTCTTCCTCCTCCATGCCAAGTTCATCTTCTCCCTCTCCTCTCCATGCCCAAAGAAGTTTGGGATCCAGTTGGTGCAATCTAGGCGAGAGAAAGGCGATAGAAAGCTAGAAGGCTGCGCTGCTGCAAAGGACAACTGCTGATCTTCAAAAGCCATTTTGAAGATCCTCCAAATCAGATTCAGATCTAATTTTTGGAGATGTGATAGAGAAGAAGAGGATCTCCAAATCTAACCTGAGTGGATATCGGTAGAGGCTAGGCACTTGCGTGGCTAGATCCAGAACCTTCCGCTGCTTATAGGATCATCAACGGGTAATAGGATTACCCTACATCAAGGTAAATTAAATTTGATTTAATTTATCTATATTTTATTTTAATTATTAAAATAATAAAAATTAGATCTAAAATATTCTAGATCTAATTTGGATCAAAGAAAAAATTTTTGAAATATATCTCTTGATCTGATCAGATCTGAACGAACCTGGATCCGAGAAAATCAGGATTTTCCTTTCAACTGGTATCAGAGCCAAGGTTCTAAAAGTATTTAGATCTAATTTTAAATTTATTTTAATTAAAAAAAAAGTAATTTTAGATGTCACATGAGATGTGATCAGATCTGAAATCAGAAAAATTAAAATTAAATGATTTGGATCTAAGATTAGAAAATATGCATGACTAGTTCTAAAATAGAATAGTTCTATAGAATAGTCTTGCATGTTTTTAATTTAATTTGATTAAATCATATTTTAGATCTATTTATTTACTATTTTTTGATATTATAATTATTATAATAATATCTAAAAAATAGCAAATAAAAATTATTTAATTTTAACATCATATGAGATATGATTGATGCATGTCTAGACTAGTTGTAGAATAGTTCTACATAGTTATCTAGATTAGAGTTTATTTTGATAAGATCAATTTAAATCTAATTTTTTAGATTATTATGAGATAATTTAGATCTAAAAATATGCATGATTTGATACATGAGATGTATGCAAAATATGCCATGATTAGATCTAATTTGTATATGAGATATATGATATAGATCTAAAACTGTTTTTGTAGTATTTACATGTTCCTGATTAAGGCGTTCCTCTTGGCCGTCCGGTCATAAGAATGAAGAAGGGTTTAAAGGCCCTCTCCTTCCATTCCGATGGGGTGTTCTTATGATGTGTAGGGGTGCTGCGCGTTCGTCCTTAATCAGAAATCCAAAACTTACTTTCTGCAAAACCCTAGATCCTGAAACCCTAGGATTTATTGTGCATATTTTATTTATGAACCCTACTTAATTAAGAATTAAGATTATGGAATATTAATTAGGTCTAAAATTGAGAATTTTAGATCTAAGACATATTCATAATACTGGGTTCGGGCTTGGGTAGCTCAATTAGGTCTAAGCGGTTGATCAAACCGAATCAAGAGTTGGTTAGATGGGATCAACAATGCTTAAATTGACCAGCCTAATAGGATTAAGTCTGGGTCAAGATCGAGTCACGATCAAGCAAGACCTAATTAGGCTCAGAGGTTAGAGTCTGGATTGTAGGCTAACCCAATTGGTTCTGGCTCAACAATTTGGTGTCTAAGGTAAGTTTGGCACATACGACCGACTGGTTTTTAATTGGAAGCTACTCGACCTGAATGCATTCTTGTACGAGTTAATGGCATATTCCTTCCACCGATCTCACTTACCTGGCCATATCTGTTGACACAGTTCTGATCTGAGGTGGTCAATAATCCGAGCTAACCCATGCCACTAGGTTAGTCATAATTGTTATGACTATGACAAGTCTAGTTTAATGAGACCTGAATCAATTCTCCCTAAGAAAAGATTAAGTCTGAGGTCTTCCACCATTGTAGATGTGCGGGCCCTTCCCGGGGTTGATTGTTCTCGGCTGGATACAGTGGCTCAGTTGCACCGAAAAGATGCAACCATGTCTATTAGGCATTGGATGCTATGGGCTGGAGGATGAGTTGGGCTCAATATTTGGATACGGTGAGAGACTCAATTAGGAACCCAGTCTATGCAAATGGTGGGTCTGACTTAACTAAGGAGTGGATCAATATTTCGGATACGGTGAGATTCATGAATTAGAGACCAAGTTTGGGTGCACCATGATTAGAGAATCATTGAACAAGAGTTGTTCACTCATTGGCTAACCCATCACCAATAACTGTTAGGTGAGGTGATGAGTCAGTTGGTGAGACCGCACCACCCACTAGAAATCATTAATCATGGAGATTTTTGCATCTCTACAGAGGGAGTGTAGGGATCCGAGAAAATAGTGGGAGCTAATTTGTTTAAAAATAAAATCTCTAAATAAATTGGTCAAGTCATAATTACAGTATCTAACTAGAATCTTTGACTCTCTACAGAGGAAAATGTCTGCGTCCAACCCATTGGCACGTATCCTGGACACACATAGACTGACTGGACCCAATTATAAAGATTGGCTCAGGAACTACAAAATCATTTTGGGTTCAAGAAGTTAACCCATGTATTGGACCAGGACCCTCCCACCTTACCAGCCCGTCCATCCACTGAACAGAGAGCGTCTCTAAAAAAATGGATAGACGAAGATAATAAGGCCAGATATTACATGTTGGGCTCGATGTCTGATGAGCTCCAGTGCCAACATGAAGATATCGGGACTGCTCGCCAAATGTTGGCTCACCTGCAGGAGATGTTTGGTGAACAGAGTCGCGCAGCCAAGTATCAAGTCACAAAATGACTTTTTAAGGCTAAGATGCGTGATGGGCAGTCAGTCCAAGATCACTGTCTGATGATGATCAAGGACTTGGAAGAGCTTGAGAAGCTCGGTGTGAAGTTAGACTTGGATCTGTAGAATGATATTATTCTGCAATCCTTGACTGATGCATATGGGCAATTCATCATGAATTACCACATGCATAAACTTCAAAATTCCTTGGCCGAATTAATGAATATGCTGGTCACCGCTGAGCTTTCTATGAAAGGTTCTAAAGGCTCAGTTCTTGCTATGGAATGGACTTCTTCCAAAAGAAAGTCTTATGAAAAGAAAAAGAAGTCTGCAAAAAAGCAAAAGATGGAAGGAAGAAAAGAAGAAGAAGGCAGAGCCAAAGAAGAAGGTCGCAATGTCAAAGAAAAGTGTTTCCATTGCAACAGCGATGGCCATTGGAAGCAGAACTGCCCTACTTACCTGGCCACCCTGAAGAACAAGAAGGA
>QRFJ01001174.1:101000-155259 GCA_006176705.1 Cocos nucifera | reverse complement strand
TGATGAATGAAGATCTTCTAGAGATATGCTGTTATTGAGTCTAACCTTCGATTTTTTTTTGCATCTAGTTGATGTATTGACTCTGGTTTAGTGCTCATCGTGCATTCTCATGCAGGGTCTTGAGATAGAGGAGTGAGGGATGGAGACTATGATCCATACGCATCGAAGAATGGCAGCAAGAAGTTGCTGGTGGTGGTGGAAATAATATCTTCGATTACCATCCGGGTTTAGACTTCTATGTTTTGAAAGACTGTATTAATAAGTGCGCTGCAGCTAGCAGGAATTTGATTTTATTTAAGCTTAGCACTAGAAGGCTATGATGATTACTACTTTAAGACGCCTTGTAACATTTTTTATGAAACAATAAAATTCGCAAATGATTCCTTATTAACAGCCTTTATCACTACATTTGATGTATCTGTTCTACACTATGAAGCAAAATGTGAATGCCGACACCTAGGGATATGTCCACTGATAAGGTATCTATGGGGATTATCTGCAGAATTTAGGTATATAGGCAGAAGATAGGATCAACAATTGGGAAAATGGGCGTTGATGAAATGTTCCATTGACCTTCGAGATCATATCCAAATTGTGAATCCTTATCTTACAAGTGGCAAAATAATAAACTCTCCTTTTGTAGGACATGGGGAAAGGCCACAGATCTCTTGCCTTAGTCATACTATGGTGTGCGGCCCATTTGAATTGTGTCGGCTAGAGGCAATTTTATTTATTTATGGATGATTTTCTGTTCTATTTTGTTATTTTGTTGTTTTGTTTATTATGAGACACAAGGCTGAAGCTTTGAAAAGTTCAATATTAGAATTGATAAAGAATTAGAAAAACAAACATATAAAACCCCATTAAGGTTATCGAGTCTTTTTTTCAGATCGAGTGTAGTTTTTTGTTGATTATACCTTAGTCGGAGAATATCTAGACTAATTCAATGAAAAAATTGTATTAGTTCTCCTCATGTGTATTTTCTTCACCAGGAATTCACTCAACTCAATGAAATTTTAAGAACAAAGGAAATCGAAACTCATTGGATATGGTCCCGATCCGTATGAGCTTGCAGACTTGCCTGATTTTCTTTGAGGAACTCATTATGTACTTCAATTTATCCTATTGAAATAGGGTTTCTCTAAAATCGTTCTATACTACAAGCCAATATGAGATATGGGCACGGTAAGAAACCAAGTCTGAGTCATCTTAAGAATTTTTGCAGGTGTCCGGCTCTGGTCAAAGCAAGCAAGCGATAAGTTCAGAGTTTAGAATCTTTCAAAGCTCGATTCATAGGATATCTTTAGATGTCACATGAGATGTGATCAGATCTAAAATTCAGAAAAAATTAAAATTAAATGATTTGGATCTAAGATTAGAAAATATGCATGACTAGTTCTAAAATAGAATAGTTCTATAGAATAGTCTTGCATGTTTTAATTTAATTTGATTAAATCATATTTTAGATCTATTTATTTACTATTTTTTGATATTATAATTATTATAATAACATCTAAAAAATAGCAAATAAAAATTATTTAATTTTAAATATCATATGAGATATGATTGATGCATGTCTAGACTAGTTGTAGAATAGTTCTACATAATTGTCTAGATTAGAATTTATTTTGATTAGATCAATTTAAATCTAATTTTTTAGATTATTATGAGATAATTTAGATCTGAAAATATGCATGATTCGATACATGAGATGTATGCAAAATATGCCATGATTAGATCTAATTTGTATATGAGATATATGATATAGATCTAAAACTATTTTGTAGTATTGACATGTTCCTGATTAAGGCGTTCCTCTTGGCCGTCCGGTCATAAGAATGAAGAAGGGTTTAAAGGCCCTCTCTTCCCATTCGATGGGGTGTTCTTATGATGTGTAGGGGTGCTGCGCGTTCGTCCTTAATCAGAAATCCAAAACTTACTTTCTGCAAAACCCTAGATCCTGAAACCCTAGGATTTATTGTGCATATTTTGTTTATGAACCCTACTTAATTAAGAATTAAGATTATGAAATATTAATTAGGTCTAAAATTGAGAATTTTAGATCTAAGACATATTCATAATACTGGGTTCGGGCTTGGGTAGCTCAATTAGGTCTAAGCGGTTGATCAAACCGAATCAAGAGTTGGTTAGATGGGATCAACAATGCTTAAATTGACCAGCCTAATAGGATTAAGTCTGGGTCAAGATCGAGTCACGATCAAGCAAGACCTAATTAGGCTCAGAGGTTAGAGTCTGGATTGTAGGCTAACCCAATTGGTTCTGACTCAACAATTTGGTGTCTAAGGTAAGTTTGGCACATACGACCGACTGGTTTTTAATTGGAAGCTACTCGACCTGAATGCGTTCTTGTACGAGTTAATGGCATATTCCTTCCACCGGTCTCACTTACCTGGCCATATCTGTTGACACAGTTCTGATCTGAGGTGGTCAATAATCCGAGCTAACCCATGCCACTAGGTTAGTCATAATTGTTATGACTATGACAAGTCTAGTTTAATGAGACCTGAATCAATTCTCCCTATGAAAAGATTAAGTCTGAGGTCTTCCACCATTGTAGATGTGCGGGCCCTTCCCGGGGTTGATTGTTCTCGGCTGGATACAGTGGCTCAGTTGCACCGGGAAGATGCAACCATGTCTATTAGGCATTGGATGCTATGGGCTGGAGGATGAGTTGGGCTCAATATTTTGGATACGGTGAGAGACTCAATTAGGAACCCAGTCTATGCAAATGGTGGGTCTGACTTAACTAAGGAGTGGATCAATATTCTGGATACGGTGAGATTCATGAATTAGAGACCAAGTTTGGGTGCACCATGATTAGAGAATCATTGAACAAGAGTTGTTCACTCATTGGCTAACCCATCACCAATAACTGTTAGGTGAGGTGATGAGTCAGTTGGTGAGACCGCACCACCCACTAGAAATCATTAATCATGGAGATTTTTGCATCTCTACAGAGGGAGTGTAGGGATCCGAGAAAATAGTGGGAGCTAATTTGTTTAAAAATAAAATCCCTAAATAAATTGGTCAAGTCATAATTACAGTATCTAACTAGAATCTTTGACTCTCTACAGGAAAATGTCTGCGTCCAACCCATTGGCACGTATCCTGGACACACATAGACTGACTGGACCCAATTATAAAGATTGGCTCAGGAACTACAAAATTATTTTGGGTTTCAAGAAGTTAACCCATGTTTTGGACCAGGACCCTCCCACCTTACCAGCTCGTCCATCCACTGAACAGAGAGCGTCTCTGAAAAAATGGATAGACGAAGATAATAAGGCCAGATATTACATGTTGGGCTCGATGTCTGATGAGCTCCAGCGCCAACATGAAGATATCGGGACTGCTCGCCAAATGTTGGCTCACCTGCAGGAGATGTTTGGTGAACAGAGTCGCGCAGCCAAATATCAAGTCACGAAATGACTTTTTAAGGCTAAGATGCGTGATGGGCAGTCAGTCCAAGATCACTGTCTGATGAATGATCAAGGACATGGAAGAGCTTGAGAAGCTCGGTGTGAAGTTGGACTTGGATCTGCAGAACGATATTATTCTGCAATCCTTGACTGATGCATATGGGCAATTCATCATGAATTACCACATGCATAAACTTCAAAATTTCCTTGGCCGAATTAATGAATATGCTGGTTACCGCTGAGCTTTCTATGAAAGGTTCTAAAGGCTCAGTTCTTGCTATGGAATGGACTTCTTCCAAAAGAAAGTCTTATGGAAAAAGAAAAAGAAGTCTGCAAAAAAGCAGAAGGTGGAAGAAGATCAAAGAAGAAGAAGGCAGAGCCAAAGAAGAAGGTCCGATGTCAAAGGAAAGTGTTTCCATTGCAACAGCGACGGCCATTGGAAGCGGAACTGCCCTACTTACCTGGCCACCCTGAAAGAACAAGAAGGAAGGTCCTTCTGGAGGTATGCTCGTTATTGAGTCTAACCTTATGATTTCTTCTGCATCCAGTTGGGTGCTTGACTCTGGTTCTAGTGCTCATCTGTGCACTTCCATGCAGGGTCTTGAGGATAGCAGGAGGCTGAGGGATGGAGACATGATCCTACGCGTCGGTAATGGAGCAAGAGTTGCTGCAGTAGCCGTGGTGGAAACATACCCTCTTCGATTACCATCTGGTTTAGACTTAGTTTTGAAAGACTGTTATTATGTGCCTGCAGCTAGCAGGAATTTGATTTCTGTTTCATGCTTAGCACAAGAAGGCTATGTGATTACCTTCTTTAAGGACCATTGTAACATTCTTTATGAAAGAAATAAAATTGCAAATGGTTTCCTTATTAATGGTCTTTATCAGCTACATATTGATGTATCCTATTCTAACTATCGAGCAAAACGTGAATGCCAAACGACCTAGGGATAGTCCAAACGATAGGTATCTATGGCACCTGAGATTAGGTCATATAGCAGAAGATAGGATCAACAAATTGGAGAAAAATGGGCTATTGAGTCCATTGACTTTTGAGTCATATCCAACTTGTGAATCTTGTCTTCAAGGCAAAATGACTAAACTCCCTTTTGTAGGACATGGGGAAAGGGCCACAGATCTCCTTGCCCTAGTACATACTGATGTGTGCGGCCCATTTGATGTGCCGGCTAGAGGCAATTTTGTCTACTTCATTACCTTTACCGATGATCTGTCTAGGTATGGGTATGTGTATCTTATGAGACACAAGTCTGAAGCTTTTGAAAAGTTCAAAGAATTCAGACATGAAGTAGAAAAATAAACTAAAAAATCCATTAAGGTTCTTCGATCAGATCGAGGAGGTGAATACCTTAGCCAGAAATTCCTAGACTATCTCAAGAAAAATGGCATAGTCTCTCAATGGACTCCACCAGGAACACCTCAACTCAATGGGGTTTCAGAATGGAGAAATCGGACTCTATTGGATATGGTTCGATCCATGATGAGCTTCACAGACCTTCCTGATTTTCTTTGGGGACACTCATTGTTAACTTCAATTTATCTACTGAATAGGGTTCCCTCTAAAACCGTTCCTACCACACCGTATGAGATATGGCACGGTAAGAAACCAAGTCTGAGTCATCTCAGAATTTGGGGTTGTCCGGCTCATGTCAAAAGACAACAAGCGGACAAGTTAGAGTTTAGGTCCTTTAGAGCTCGATTCATAGGATATCCTAAAGAGTCATTAGGATACTATTTCTACATTCCAGAAGACCACAATGTGATTGTGAGTCGACATGCCATCTTTCTTGAAAAATAGTTTATTCAAGATAGCGGCATTGGAAAGCAGATTAAGCTTGATGAGAAAGTCTCACAAGTACAACGAGCTAAGGACCAATTGGAACCAAATCAGGTTGAGCCAATAAGAACACTACCTCCTCCACCTCGTAGATCGGAAAGAGTTTTCCGTCCCCCTGAAAGATACTTAGGTATTATTTCAGAGGAAGTAGAGAAAATGTTCCTCGTAGGTAATGGTGCTCATGGTGATGATCCCAAAACCTACAATGAGGCGATATCAGATATCGACTCCGAGAAATGGCTAGAGGCAATGCAGTCAGAAATTGACTCGATGCACTCAAACCAAGTCTGGACCTTGGTAGATCCACCAGAAGGTATAGTACCTATTGGGTGTAAATGGATCTTCAAGAGAAAGATTGGTGCAGATGGAAATGTGGAGACATTCAAGGCTAGACTAGTGGCAAAAGGTTATAGTCAACGCGAAGGCATTGACTATCAGGATACCTTTTCTCCAGTGGCTATGCTAAAATCCATCCGCACATTGCTTGCCGTTGCAGCCTATTTCGATTATGAAATATGGCAAATGGACGTGAAAACGGCATTCTTAAATGGATATCTTGAGGAAGATATCTATATGGAACAGCCGCTAGGTTTCACATCCAGTGATACTGATCACAAGGTTTGCAAGCTGCAAAGGTCCATATATGGACTTAAGCAAGCATCTCGGAGCTGGAACACTCGTTTCAATGATGTGATCAAAATATTTGGTTTCATCAAAAATGAAGAGGAACCGTGTGTCTTCAAAAAGGTCAGTGGGAGCGCTGTTGTCTTCCTCGTATTGTACGTGGATGACATCCTCCTTATTGGGAATGATATTCCCATGTTGACATCAGTCAAAATATGGTTGTCCAAGGAATTCTCCATGAAAGACCTAGGTGAAGCATCCTTTATTCTAGGAATTAAGGTCTATAGGGATAGACCGAATAGGATGCTAGGACTTTCACAGAAGATGTACATAGAGGAAGTACTAAAGAGGTTTAGTATGGAAAACTCTAAGAGGGGATTAATACCCTTCAGACATGGTATTCATCTTTCCAAGAAGATGTGCCCTAGCACACCTGAGGAAATAGAATGCATGAGCAAGATCCCTTATGCTTCTGCAATAGGGAGCCTCATGTATGCCATGCTATGTACACGACCTGATATAGCCCATGCTGTGAGTGTCACAAGCAGATATCAGTCAAATCCAGGTGAAGAACACTGGACTTCTGTGAAATGTATCCTTAAGTACTTGAGAAGAACTAAGGATATGATGTTGGTCTTTGGTAATGGAGAACTCCAAGTCCAGGGATACACAGACTCGGATTTCATGTCCGATATAGATGATCGAAAGTCGACATCTGAGAGTCTGTTTGTGTGCAATGGTGGTGCTGTCAGCTGGAAGAGTTCCAAGCAAACCATGATAGCAGATTCCACCATGGAAGCAGAATATATCGCTGCATCAGAGGCTGCGAAAGGAAGCATTCTGGTATAAGAAGTTTGCTGCAGAAATTGGAGTAATGCCATCAGATGCCATTCCTCTATACTGCGACAACAATGGCGCCATAGCCCTTGCTAAGGAGCCGAGGTCTCACCAGAAATCCAAGCACATTGAGCGGCGATACCACCTCATCCGCGATTACCTCGAGAAGGGTTACGTCGAGGTCAAGAGAGTCAACTCCGCAGATAATGTGGCAGACCCACTTACAAAGCCGTTGGGCCAGCAGAAGATCGAAGCCCACCTTGAGAAGATGGGACTTAGACTTGTAGCCAATTGGCTTTAGGATAAGTGGGAGATTGTTAGATATATGTGCCCTAGAAGCCAGAATTGGCTGACACTTGTAATACACTTCTAGGGGCAAAATTATAATTTTGACTATAATCAATAAAATGGGTTATTTTCTATCACATATGTGTATTTAGTGTCTGTGATACATCCTTTGAGTTAATGGTAATGATAATTCATATTTTCAAGAGTTGAAAATTTAAGACATGAATAATCATTATTAACTCATAAAATGCTCCCGACCATAGGATCATCACGAGGATGGTGATTGATCCGGAAGGTTGGTGTACAATCGCTTCTCTTTAGTAGATGAGTCTTGAGTCTACGGTGTGGAGACACCGGAGCGAGAGTACAGGTACTCGTTAGAGAACGAGGGCACTGAGCGTGACCACCTCGAGTAGTCATTAGGGAGTCTACCTTCTCGTCAATGACTGACTCGATGCTGCAGTAGTGTGTCTGGTTCTTTGACCTGAGATGCATCGGCAGTTCACCTTGAGGGTGTTATAGTTTGACTACACCATTACTCGATCTCCTAGCCATATGGAATCCCTGAGGTGTATGTTGGCTATAGCATGTTCATTGTAGGAACTGGATTGCATCAAGATGGAATCTATCTACCTCGGTGGTAGAGGAGCAGCCCTATGATGATCATGAGAATCAAGTCCAGAAGCCCATGGCCATGGCAGAGTGAAATAATAGAAAGAGTTTCTATTTAGATTTTCACATCGGACTTGAATCGAATGATTACATCATATGACAGAAACTAGGGTTTGACGAGTTCACCTTAACCCTAATCTGATCGGGGCTCAAGATAGAAGAACTTAATCACACAGGTAGCTGCACCAAGAGGTTCGCATTCAGCTCTGATGGGTTGCCACCATATACTGCTAGGTGTCACTGGTGGATTTTGGGAGCAATTAGAATGATTTAGATGATCGATCATTCTAGCTGTTCGAATCAGAAGAGTTCTGATCCATCGAAAGGAGTTTCGATGATGTCGATGATAGAGATCATGACATATCCCATTACCATACAGAACTGAACCTAACTGGGTCACACAAACAAGGGTTTGAATCTGGTGATCATCAATTGAACTGATCCAGTTCAATTGATCTGAATGAGATTCAATTAGGTTCAAGAAAATCGTGCTAGCACTCGATTGAACCTAACGTTCTTCTTTTACTATCATAAATAGTTGTCTTGAATGAGCCAAAGGAGTTTGTGCTCAATCAGAGGCCTTCACTATGGTCTGACTGGAGCCTTGTCCAAGTCAGAAAAGGTTGTCTTATTTTGTAAGACAATTACCTGCCATTTTTGGTCACCTGCCATTTCTTCGTCCTTTGACTTTGGTCAAAAGTTGACCTTTGACTGGTCAAATGTTGACCATTGACACTTTGACTTCTGTCCATGTGTCAAGCACCTATTAGACAGCTGGTGGGGGTTTGTCCCCCTACCAGAACCTGGCAAGAAGGAGGGCACATGCCATGGGCTTGTCCCCCTACCAGAACCTGGCAAGAAGGAGGGCGCATGCCAAGGGTGGCATGCACCCAAGTTTGGAGGCGCCTAGGAGTCCCTTGTTGGACAGGGACTCCATCTCCTTTTTGGATTCCGATTAGACTCCTCCTAAGAACCAACTTTGACTGATCTTAGATGCCATCTAAGGATGAATCCAAGGGACTCTATTTTCATCAATCAGATTTAGATCTGATTTCATAAAGGATTGTGATTGGTTGGGATGAAGAGGAGTTGGATCACGCATAGTCTATAAATAAAACCCTGCGCCCAACTCAAGGAGAATTTGATTAATGCAATTCCCTATGCCCCAAGGCTGCCTCTCTCTTCCTTCTCCATGCCAAATTCATCTTCTCCCCCTCCTCTCCATGCCCAAAGAAGTTTGGGATCCAGTTGGTGCAATCTAGGTGAGAGAAAGGCGACAGAAAGCTAGAAGGCTGCGTTGCTGCAAAGGACAATTGCTGATCTTTGAAAGCCATTTTGAAGATCTACTAAATCAGATTTAGATTTAATTTTTGAAAACATGATAAAGAAGAAGAGGATCTCTAGATTCAATCCAAGTGGATACCGGTAGAGGCTAGGCACTTGCGTGGCTAGATGTAGAACCTTTCACTGCTTACAGGATCATGAACGGGTAATAGGATTATCCTACATCAAGGTAAATTAAATTTAATTTAATTTATCTATATTTTATTTTTATTATTAGAAAAATAAAAATTAGATCTGAAACATCCTAGATTTGATTTGGATCAAAGAGAAAAATTTTTAAAATATATCTCTTGATCCGATCAGATCTGAACGAACCTGGTCCGAAAATTCAAGATTTCCTTTCACTCCTAAGAACCAACTTTGACTGGTCTGAGGAACCATCTAAGGATGAATCCAAGGGACTCTTTTTCCATCAATCAGATTTAGATCTGATTTTACAAAGGGTTGAGATTGGTTGGCATGAAGAGAAGTTGGATCACGCATAATCTATAAATAAGACCCTGCGCCCAACTCAAAGAGAACAATTCTCTACACCCCAAGGCTGCCTCTCTCTTCCTCCTCCATGCCAAGTTCATCTTCTCCCTCTCCTCTCCATGCCCAAAGAAGTTTGGGATCTTAATTGGTGCAATCTAAGAGAGAGAAAGGCGATAGAAAGCTAGAAGGCTACGCTGCTGCAAAGGACAACTGCTGATCTTCGAAAGCTATTTTGAAGATCCTCCAAATTAGATTTAGATTTAATTTTTGGAGATGTGATAGAGAAGAAGAGGATCTCTAGATCCAACTGAGTGGATACCGGTAGAGGCCAGGCACTTGCGTGGCTAGATCCAGAACCTTCCGCTGCTTACAGGATCATCAATGGGTAATAGGATTACCCTACATCAAGGTAAATTAAATTTGATTTAATTTATCTAATTTTATTTTAATTATTAAAATAATAATAATCAGATCTAAAATATCTTAGATCTGATTTAGATCAAAGAAAAAAATTTTTGAAATATATCTCTTGATCTGATCAGATCTGAACGAACCTGGTCCGAGAAATCAGGATTTTCCTTCAACTGGTATCAGAGCCAAGGTTCTAAAAGTATTTAGATCTAATTTTAAATTTATTTTAATTAAAAAATAAGTGATTTTAGATGTCACATGAGATGTGATCAGATCTAAAATCAGAAAAAATTAAAATTAAATGATTTGGATCTAAGATTAGAAAATATGCATGACTAGTTCTAAAATAGAATAGTTCTATAGAATAGTCTTGCATGTTTTCAATTTAATTTGATTAAATCATATTTTAGATCTATTTATTTACTATTTTTTGATATTATAATTATTATAATAATATCTAAAAAATAGCAAATAAAAATTATTTAATTTTAAACATCATATGAGATATGATTGATGCATGTCTAGACTAGTTGTAGAATAGTTCTACATAATTGTCTAGATTAGAATTTATTTTGATTAGATCAATTTAAATCTAATTTTTTAGATTATTATGAGATAATTTAGATCTGAAAAATATGCATGATTCGATACATGAGATGTATGCAAAATATGCCATGATTAGATCTAATTTGTATATGAGATATATGATATAGATCTAAAACTATTTTGTAGTATTGACATGTTCCTGATTAAGGCGTTCCTCTTGGCCGTCCGGTCATAAGAATGAAGAAGGGTTTAAAGGCCCTCTCTTCCCATTCGATGGGGTGTTCTTATGACGTGTAGGGGTGCTGCGTGTTCGTCCTTAATCAGAAACCCAAAACTTACTTTCTGCAAAACCCTAGATCCTGAAACCCTAGGATTTATTGTGCATATTTTGTTTATGAACCCTACTTAATTAAGAATTAAGATTATGAAATATTAATTAGGTCTAAAATTGAGAATTTTAGATCTAAGACATATTCATAATACTGGGTTCGGGCTTGGGTAGCTCAATTAGGTCTAAGCGGTTGATCAAACCGAATCAAGAGTTGGTTAGATGGGATCAACAATGCTTAAATTGACCAGCCTAATAGGATTAAGTCTGGGTCAAGATCGAGTCACGATCAAGCAAGACCTAATTAGGCTCAGAGGTTAGAGTCTGGATTGTAGGCTAACCCAATTGGTTCTGACTCAACAATTTGGTGTCTAAGGTAAGTTTGGCACATACGACCGACTGGTTTTTAATTGGAAGCTACTCGACCTGAATGCATTCTTGTACGAGTTAATGGCATATTCCTTCCACCGGTCTCACTTACCTGGCCATATCTGTTGACACAGTTCTGATCTGAGGTGGTCAATAATCCGAGCTAACCCATGCCACTAGGTTAGTCATAATTGTTATGACTATGACAAGTCTAGTTTAATGAGACCTGAATCAATTCTCCCTATGAAAAGATTAAGTCTGAGGTCTTCCACCATTGTAGATGTGCGGGCCCTTCCCGGGGTTGATTGTTCTCGGCTGGATACAGTGGCTCAGTTGCACCGGGAAGATGCAACCATGTCTATTAGGCATTGGATGCTATGGGCTGGAGGATGAGTTGGGCTCAATATTTTGGATACGGTGAGAGACTCAATTAGGAATCCAGTCTATGCAAATGGTGGGTCTGACTTAACTAAGGAGTGGATCAATATTTTGGATACGGTGAGATTCATGAATTAGAGACCAAGTTTGGGTGCACCATGATTAGAGAATCATTGAACAAGAGTTGTTCACTCATTGGCTAACCCATCACCAATAACTGTTAGGTGAGGTGATGAGTCAGTTGGTGAGACCGCACCACCCACTAGAAATCATTAATCATGGAGATTTTTGCATCTCTACAGAGGGAGTGTAGGGATCCAAGAAAATAGTGGGAGCTAATTTGTTTAAAAATAAAATCCCTAAATAAATTGGTCAAGTCATAATTACAGTATCTAACTAGAATCTTTGACTCTCTACAGAAAAATGTCTGCGTCCAACCCATTGGCACGTATCCTGGACACACATAGACTGACCGGACCCAATTATAAAGATTGGCTCAGGAACTACAAAATTATTTTGGGTTCCGAGAAGTTAACCCATGTATTGGACCAGGACCCTCCCACCTTACCAGCCCATCCATCCACTTGAACAGAGAGCGTCTCTGAAAAAATGGATAGACGAAGATAATAAGGCCAGATATTACATGTTGGGCTCGATGTCTGATGAGCTCCAGCGCCAACATGAAGATATCGGGACTGCTCGCCAAATGTTGGCTCACCTGCAGGAGATGTTTGGTGAACAGAGTCGCGCAGCCAAATATCAAGTCACGAAATGACTTTTTAAGGCTAAGATGCATGATGGGCAGTCAGTCCAAGATCACTGTCTGATGAATGATCAAGGACATGGAAGAGCTTGAGAAGCTCGGTGTGAAGTTAGACTTGGATCTGCAGAATGATATTATTCTGCAATCCTTGACTGATGCATATGGGCAATTCATCATGAATTACCACATGCATAAACTTCAAAATTTCCTTGGCCGAATTAATGAATATGCTGGTCACCGCTGAGCTTTCTATGAAAGGTTCTAAAGGCTCAGTTCTTGCTATGGAACGGACTTCTTCCAAAAGAAAGTCTTATGGAAAGAAAAAGAAGTCTGTGAAAAAGCAGAAAGGTGGAAGGATCAAAGAAGAAGAAGGCAGAGCCGAAGAAGAAGGCCGATGTCAAAGGAAAGTGTTTCCATTGCAACAGCGACGGCCATTGGAAGCGGAACTGCCCTACTTACCTGGCCACCCTGAAGAACAAGAAGGAAGGTCCTTCTGGAGGTATGCTCGTTATTGAGTCTAACCTTACGATTTCTTCTGCATCCAGTTGGGTGCTTGACTCTGGTTCTAGTGCTCATCTGTGCACTTCCATGCAGGGTCTTGAGGATAGCAGGAGGCTGAGGGATGGAGACATGATCCTACGCATCGGTAATGGAGCAAGAGTTGCTGCAGTAGCCGTGGTGAACATACCCTCTTCGATTACCATCTGGTTTAGACTTAGTTTTGAAAAGACTGTTATTATGTGCCTGCAGCTAGCAGGAATTTGATTTCTGTTTCATGCTTAGCACTAAGAAGGCTATGTGATTACCTTCTTTAAGGACCATTGTAACATTCTTTATGAAAGAAATAAAATTGCAAATGGTTTCCTTATTAATGGTCTTTATCAGCTACATATTGATGTATCCTATTCTAACTATCGAGCAAAATGTGAATGCCAAACGACCTAGGGATAGTCCAAATGATAGGTATCTATGGCACCTGAGATTAGGTCATATAGCAGAAGATAGGATCAACAAATTGGAGAAAAATGGGCTATTGAGTCCATTGACTTTCGAGTCATATCCAACTTGTGAATCTTGTCTTCAAGGCAAAATGACTAAACTCCCTTTTGTTGGACATGGGGAAAGGGCCACAGATCTCCTTGCCCTAGTACATACTGATGTGTGCGGCCCATTTGATGTGCCGGCTAGAGGCAATTTTGTCTACTTCATTATCTTTACCGATGATCTGTCTAGGTATGGGTATGTGTATCTTATGAGACACAAGTCTGAAGCTTTTGAAAAGTTCAAAGAATTCAGACATGAAGTAGAAAAACAAACTAAAAAACCCATTAAGGTTCTTCGATCAGATCGAGGAGGTGAATACCTTAGCCGAGAATTCCTAGACTATCTCAAGAAAAATGGCATAGTCTCTCAATGGACTCCACCAGGAACACCTCAACTCAATGGGATTTCAGAACAAGGAAATCGGACTCTATTGGATATGGTCCGATCCATGATGAGCTTCACAGACCTCCCTGATTTTCTTTGGGGACACTCATTGTTAACTTCAATTTATCTACTGAATAGGGTTTCCCTCTAAAATCCGTTCCTACCACACCGTATGAGATATGGCACGGTAAGAAACCAAGTCTGAGTCATCTCAGAATTTGGGGTTGTCCGGCTCATGTCAAAAGACAACAAGCGGACAAGTTAGAGTTTAGGTCCTTCAGAGCTCGATTCATAGGATATCCTAAAGAGTCATTAGGATACTATTTCTACATTCCAGAAGACCACAATGTGATTGTGAGTCGACATGCCATCTTTCTTGAAAAATAGTTTATTCAAGATAGCGGCATTGGAAAGCAGATTAAGCTTGATGAGAAAGTCTCACAAGTACAACGAGCTAAGGACCAATTGGAACCAAATCAGGTTGAGCCAATAAGAACACTACCTCCTCCACCTCGTAGATCGGAAAGAGTTTTCCATCCCCCTGAAAGATACTTAGGTATTATTTCAGAGAAAGTAGAGAAAATGTTCCTCATAGGTAATGGTGCTCATGGTGATGATCCCAAAACCTACAACGAGGCGATATCAGATATCGACTCCGAGAAATGGCTAGAGGCAATGCAGTCAGAAATTGACTCGATGCACTCAAACCAAGTCTGGACCTTGGTAGATCCACCAGAAGGTATAGTACCTATTGGGTGTAAATGGATCTTCAAGAGAAAGATTGGTGCAGATGGGAATGTGGAGACATTCAAGGCTAGACTAGTGGCAAAAGGTTATAGTCAACGTGAAGGCATTGACTATCAGGATACCTTTTCCCCAGTGGCTATGCTAAAATCCATCCGCACATTGCTTGCCGTTGCAGCCTATTTCGATTATGAAATATGGCAAATGGACGTGAAAATGGCATTCTTAAATGGATATCTTGAGGAAGATATCTATATGGAACAGCCGCTAGGTTTCACATCCAGTGATACTGATCACAAGGTTTGCAAGCTGCAAAGGTCCATATATGGACTTAAGCAAGCATCTCGAGCTGGAACACTCATTTCAATGATGTGATCAAAATATTTGGTTTCATCAAAAATGAAGAGGAACCATGTGTCTTCAAAAAGGTCAGTGGGAGCGCTGTTGTCTTCCTCGTATTGTACGTGGATGACATCCTCCTTATTGGGAATGATATTCCCATGTTGACGACAGTCAAAATATGGTTGTCCAAGAAATTCTCCATGAAAGACCTAGGTGAAGCATCCTTTATTCTAGGAATTAAGGTCTATAGGGATAGACCGAATAGGATGCTAGGACTTTCACAGAAGATGTACATAGAGGAAAGTACTAAAGAGGTTTAGTATGAAAAACTCTAAGAGGGGATTAATACCCTTCAGACATGGTATTCATCTTTCCAAGAAGATGTGCCCTAGCACACCTGAGGAAATAGAATGCATGAGCAAGATCCCTTATGCTTCTGCAATAGGGAGCCTCATGTATGCCATGCTATGTACACGACCTGATATAGCCCATGCTGTGAGTGTCACAAGCAGATATCAGTCAAATCCAGGTGAAGAACACTGGACTTCTGTGAAATGTATCCTTAAGTACTTGAGAAGAACTAAGGATATGATGTTGGTCTTTGGTAACGGAGAACTCCAAGTCGAGGGATACACAGACTCGAATTTCATGTCCGATATAGATGATCGAAAGTCGACATCTGGGAGTCTGTTTGTGTGCAATGGTGGTGCTGTCAGCTGGAAGAGTTCCAAGCAAACCATGATAGCAGATTCCACCATGGAAGCAGAATATATCGCTGCATCAGAGGCTGCAAAGGAAGCATTCTGGTATAAGAAGTTTGCTGCAGAAATTGAGTAATGCCATCAGATGCCATTCCTCTATACTGCGACAACAATGGCGCCATAGCCCTTGCTAAGGAGCCGAGGTCTCACCAGAAATCCAAGCACATTGAGCGGCGATACCACCTCATCCGCGATTACCTCGAGAAGGGTTACGTCGAGGTCAAGAGAGTCAATTCCGCAGATAATGTGGCAGACCCACTTACAAAGCCGTTGGGACCAGCAAAAGATCGAAGCCCACCTTGAGAAGATGGGACTTAGACTTATAGCCAATTGGCTTTAGGACAAGTGGGAGATTGTTAGATATATGTGCCCTAGAAGCCAGAATTGGCTGACACTTGTAATACACTTCTAGGGGCAAAATTATAATTTTGACTATAATCAATAAAATGGGTTATTTTCTATCACATATGTGTATTTAGTGTCTGTGATACATCCTTTGAGTTAATGGTAATGATAATTCATATTTTCAAGAGTTGAAAATTTAAGACATGAATAATCATTATTAACTCATAAAATGCTCCCGACCATAGGATCATCATGAGGATGGTGATTGATCTGGAAGGTTGGTGTACAATTCGCTTCTCTTTAGTAGATGAGTCTTGAGTCTACGGTGTGGAGACACCGAGAGCAGAGTGAGAGTACAGGTACTCGTTAGAGAATGAGGGCACTGAGCGTGACCACCTCGAGTAGTCATTAGGAAGTCTACCTTCTCGTCAATGACTGACTCGATGCTGCAGTGGTGTGTCTGGTTCTTTGACCTGAGGTGCATCGGCAGTTCACCTTGAGGGTGTTATAGTTTGACTACACCATAACTCGGTCTCCTAGCCATATCGGAACCCTGAGGTGTATGTTGGCTATAGCATGTTCATTGTAGGAACTGGATTGCATCAAGATGGAATCTATCTACCTCGGTGGTAGAGGAGCAGCCCTATGATGATCATGAGAATCAAGTCCAGAAGCCCATGGCCATGGCAGAGTGAAATAATAGAAAGAGTTTCTATTTAGGTTTTCACATCAAACTTGAATCGAATGATTACATCATATGACAGAAACTAGGGTTTGACGAGTTCACCTTAACCCTAATCTGATCGGGGCTCAAGATAGAAGAACTTAATCACATAGGTAGCTGCACCAAGAGGTTCGCATTCAGCTCTGATGGGTTGCCACCATATACTGCTAGGTGTCACTGGTGGATTTTGGGAGCAATTAGAATGATTTAGATGATCGATCATTCTAGCTGTTCGAATCAGAAGAGTTTTGATCCATCGAAAGGAGTTTCGATGATGTCGATGATAGAGATCATGACATATCCCATTACCATATAGAACTGAACCTAACTAGGGTCACACAAATAAGGGTTTGAATCTGGTGATCATCAATTGAATTGATCCAGTTCAATTGATCTGAATGAGATTCAATTAGGTTCAAGGAAATCGTGCTAGCACTCGATTGAACCTAACATTCTTCTTTTACTATCATAAATAGTTGTTCTGACTGAGCTAAAAGAGTTTGTGCTCAGTCATAGGCCTTCACTTGGTCTGACTGGAGCTTGTCCAAGTCAAAAAAGGGTTGTCTTATTTTGTAAGACAATACCTACCATTTTTGGTCACCTACCATTTTTCGTCCTATGACTTTGGTCAAAAGTTGATCTTTGATTGGTCAAATATTGACCATTGATATTTTGACTTTTGTCCACATATCATACACCTATTGGAGAGCTAGTGGGGCTTGTCCCCCTGCCAGAAATTGGAAAGAAGGAGGGCGCATGCTAAGGGTGGCGTGCACCCAAGCTTGAGGCACCCAGGAGTCCCTGTTGGATAGGAACTCCATCTTTTTATTGGATTCTGATTAGACTCCTCCTGAGAACCAACTTTGACTGGTCCTAGGCGCCATCTAAGGATGAATCTAAGGGACTCTATTCCCACCAATCAGATTTAGATCTGATTTCACACAGGATTGTGATTGGTTGGGATGAAGAGGAGTTGGATCACGCATAGTTTATAAATAAGACCCTACGCCCAACTCAAAGAGAATAATTCTCTACGCCCCAAGGCTGCCTCTCTCTTTCTTCTCCATGCCAAGTTCATCTTCTACCTCTCCTCTCCATGCCCAAAAAAGTTTGGGATCTCAGTTGGTGCATTCTAAGAGAGAGAAAGGCGATGGAAAGCTAGAAGGCTGCGCTGCTGCAAAGGACAACTGCTGATCTTCGAAAGCTGTTTTGAAGATCCTCCAAATCAGATTTAGATCTAATTTTTGGAGATGTGATAGAGAAGAAGAGGATCTTCAGGTCCAGCCTGAGTAGATACTGGTAGAGGCCAGGCACTTGTGTGGCTAGATTCAGAATTTCCACTGCTTACAGGATCATCAATGGGTAATAGGATTACCTTACATCAAGGTAAATTAAATCTAATTTAATTTATCTATATTTTATTTTAATTATTAGAATAATAAAAATTAAATCTGAAATATTTCAGATCTGATTTGGATCAAAGAGAAAATTTTTTGAAATATACCTTTTGATCCGATCAGATCTGAACGAACTTGGTCTGGGAAATCAGGATTTCCCTTCATATGCCCCATCCATATCTCATATAGAGTCTTAACTATAGACTTACTTGGAACCCTATTTAATAGATAACAAGTCGATTTGAGTACATATCCCCAAAAGGATATCAGCAAGCTGGCAAAATACATCATGGATAGGACCATATCTAATAGAGTCTAATTTCTTCTTTCCGACACACCATTATGCTATGGTATTTCTGGAGGAGTCCAATGGAAGAGAATTTCATTCTCTCCTAGATATGTAAGAAACTCATCGAAAAGTTATTCTCCTTCTCGATCAGATCGAAGAGTTTTAATACTCTTCTTAGTTTGTTTTTCTACTTTACTTCAAAATCATTTGAACATTTTAAATGAATCTGACTTGTGTTTCATCGGATAGATATATCGATATCTGGATAGATCATCTATGAAAGTAATGAAGTAGAAATATCCATCTTTAGCACTTATGCTCATTGGTTCACATACATCAGTATGTACTAGACCTAAGAGCTTAGTGACTCTCTCACCTTTTTTAATAAAAGATGACTTGGTCATTATACCAAGAAGACAAGACTCATAGGTTGGGAGTGATTCACAATTACTAACTTCAAGAATTTTCTCTTGAGTCAACCCATATATCCTGTTCTTGTTTATATGATCCAGCCTATAGTGCCATAAATAGATATCTGACATACTATCTAATCTAGGGTACTTGCCAGTTGAATAGACTATGTTAACAGGTTGTGATAGCATATACACACCATTGTTCAAATGTCTATAGAAAATAGTAACACCATTTATAATGATATTACAAACTTATTTCTTGATTGAAATTTCATAATCATTTTTGGCCAGAAGGCCTACAAGAATAACATTTAAAAAGAAACTGGGCTAGAAATGACAATCACTAAGAACAATGGTACGGGACTCAAATACAAGTTTCAGGATTTTTAATGCTAGAACTAGAACCGATCTTCCATCTCCAATGTTCAGGAACCTTTCATCTTACTCGAATCTCCTACTGACCTACAATCCCTGCAATGAATTGTAAATATGATAAGGGCTATCGGTATCCAATACCCAATCAGTAATATCACAAAAAGAGAAATTGCAAGGAGTTATCATATAAATACCTTGCCCAGCAATAGCTTGCTTTTTTCTCTGCCAGTTCGGATCCAGAGAGGCAATGTACCGAGGATAATTCCTCTTCCAGTGCCCTTGCTTCTTGCAAAAGAAGCATTCAACTTGACTTTTATCAAGCTTGATCTTCCTGGTCTGGCCCTACATTGATGTACCAGCCTGAACTTGCACCTTCTTAGCTTTTCTCTTCTTGTTCTTCTTTTCTTTTCTAAAGGATCGAAAACCAGAAGATGAGCCTCCCACTAAGTTCATGGACTCCTTATAGAGTTGGTGATCCTTCTTAAAGTTCTAAAGCAACTCTAGTAACCCATGGTAGTCTACTTCAGGCTTTGTCATTCTGAAATGAGTAAGGAATGGGATAAAAGACTTGGACAGCGAGTTTAGTATTGCATCCTTTCCAAACTATTTATACAAGGAAAAGCCAAGTTTGCTCAATCGCTCTATCAGCTTGATCATGTACAATACATGATCGATGACACCATCCCGCATCCTGGCATTGAAGATGACATAACTAGTCTTATGCCTCTCCACATTATCAGGTGTGCCAAAGAAACCCTCCGACACTTGAAGCATGTCCTTTGGCTGAGCCGTCTTAAATCTATGATTGAACTCGTCGCTTATGGCAGCCAGCATGATGTAGAGTACCATGATCCGATCACTGAGCCACTTCTACTAAGTATCTCTGACTGTTCCACGTGCATTGACAGCTATCTCCTTAGGTGCAGAATCCATCAGCACATATAGGATCCATTCATGCTCCAGGACCATCTTCAACTTTTGGTACTAGCTACTAAAGTTGGATCCCACCAACTTATCATTGTCCAATAATGATTGGAGCGATAGGAAAGTGGTCATATCTGCACAAAGAAAAACCATAATTTAATTAGTAATTGATTCATTAAATCTAAAGATTTGAACTTTAATCAAAAGGTTCTTCTACTATTTTATTCGAATTGATAGCCTCTACCTTCAATTCGAGGAATTATCCTAATTTCTTAAAGGGTATTAGAATCCACATAGACTGCACACGAGTCCAACTTTGGTTAGCCAACCTATGTACATCCAAGGATAGGTTCATAACCAATTATTTTTCTAAATAATTTTTAGTAATTAAATTTTATCCCAGTCCCTAATCAGTAGGCTTTTGCCTTCATTGGAAAGATCCAGTTAGGTCCAACCATTAACATGACCATACTTGGCCTATCAAACTAATGAATGATTAGGCCCAACTTTGGTTTGCTAACCTAACTACCATTTAGAAAGATGCAGCCAAGAAATTATATAATGAATGATAATTCTATTAGCCAACAAACACCAGGCCTTTGGGCCTCCAATGATTATCCAACTAATGGATCTATTATCATCCACTTAATGGAAGGCTATGATCTAGTTATCACAATAACTATTTCATTTTAGGGATCTAATAATTTTAGAGAATTTAATTTAAAGATGAGGAAAGGTTAGATGAACCAGTTTATCATGATCCTCCCACTAACTTCACCAAGTTAGCTTTAGAAAGATCATTAATAGGCTGATCTAGGAGCACCTAAATCAATCACACTGATTTACCTAGTTGACATGGATCTACTCGAATAGTCAAGTAATCTGATCAAAACATAATTTTATCAAGAGATCGATAAGTTCGATCAGTGGGAGAGTCTGCCAAAGCTTGCCTTAGACACCATCAGAAATGGCCAGGTAAGTAGGCTACCAATTAAAGACCATCGATCTGGTTTACCTTAGACACCAACTGGTTTAATTAGTTTCAATTAGATCAACCTCATAATTTATGCTAGATCACATAGTTAAGAATCAAGTCCATTTTGGGTCTCATTAAAGACATGGACTTGACCAACTACAACTATTGTAATTAATCTAGAGAATTCTTGACCTAATCTAAGACAATAATTGATTAGATTTAGACAATTCTCTAATTAAGTCTATTCTTTAATCTAATCCTAGGTCTAATCCAATTAATGGACCTAACCTCCACTAATCCATTTAATCCAATGTATTCTGATTTGTGTCTTAAGATCTTCAATTCACAATCCTAGATCCTAATCAAACAACTTAATTTTTAATTAATTTTGGGTTGAGGGTTGGGGTTTGGCTTTTCGAAAATGATTTTTATATTTATAAAATATTTTTACAATATGGTTCTATCAACAAAGTTGTATGTTTGATTCATAATCAATATGCAAGTACGGTAAGCATGAAACTACTTTAGATTTAATCTAAACAGATTCGTGTAATTGAAATAGTTTCAACTATAATCAATCATAAATTACCTTAGATTAAATCTAATATATTTATGATGATTAAAATTAGATTAAAATATTTTTAATCAGATCATAAAATCTCATAGATTTAATCTAAAATTTTATGATCAACGTTTTAGATCAGCACGTACTAGGACGACCTCTCCACTGTAAGGGATAAACCTTAGAGCAGGACAACCTTATAATCAATCCGTGCAATCTAAAGTTTTTATTTTTAGATCTAAAATTATTTTAAATCTATTAAATTATAAATAAAATTATATTATATTTAATAAATTTATGATTAGAGATAAATCTACACGAACTAGGACAACCTCTCCACTGTAAGGGATAAACTTTATAGTAGGACAACCTTATATCAGTTTGTGTGATCATCATTTTTAATTTTAGATTTAATAATAAGATTATAAATTAGATTTAATCTAAAAAATAATTTAAATATACATACATAATCATGTAATAATCAACCTAGACTCTGATACCAATTGAAGGAACCAGATCTAGGATTTTAGGGCTAGATCTTAAAACTTTTTCAAGGTCAGACAGTGAAAGACTAAAATTAATCAAAGTTAATTTTAAATATTAGAAAATATCCTAGATTTAGTGATCTATTATATGATCATGGCATGTCATTAAATCAAAAATTAAAATATAATGATGAAACTAAAATATGTTGATCACATCAATATATATATACAGTACATCTAATGCAGGTATGAAAACAATAGATCAGATCTATTACCTGTGCAAGTTAGATGTTCTAACTTGCTAATTTGGACTTGAGGATGAAGTTGTGAGTTGCACATGTGTTCGACCTCTAGGAGTCATTCACACGAGTCCATAAATCATGATCAGAAGTTTTGATGCAGAAAATCAGCATAGTATGCTAGTACTGTACTGATCCTTCTTCGATGATCGATCTAGAACCACCTTCTTCAAATCTTGGACTCTCCAATTTTTAGAAGGAAGAGAAAGAGATTTTGAATCTAAAACATCTCTCAAAAATCTCTAAAGAAGGAGGAAGAGATCAACGAAAAACCCTAGAAGAAGAACCCTTCTTCTTTTTCTTATTTTCTCTCACCTAGACACCTGAATTGGTATCTATGAAATCTCCATGCCCTAATATTCTTTTTTCCTAATTTTTACCTAATCCAAAGGAATCTCAATGGTCTATAATCTTATTAAAAATTAATCTAAAATTCATCCTAAATAATAAGTTAAGATAGACTTCTTGTCTAGGTCAAATACCTAGCAAGGAATGTCCAAAAAGGACAAGACTTGGGGCGCCCAACTCTTGGGTGCCCCCTCCTTCTTTTCTGCTATGGACCACTAGCAAAGGGCACACAATATGTACCATAAAACACATAAAAATTCTAGAAAAAATCTGGATAAAATTGGTACCATAAGGAAAGAGTTTCAATTTCCTAAAATTCTATCTTATAGAATTTGAAATCCAAACTAATTTCTACTTTGACTTGGTCCACAGCTACATTCCATGTAAGAAAGAAAGAGGAGAAATCTTTGGGCATGTGTGAAGGTCTGGGGAGAAGTGTTTCCATGCATAAAATCCTAGAAAATAGGGTTGGGGGCATTGGGAAGCCAAGTGGCACAAGGAGAAGGGAGTCCTAGTCACACTAGGACTTCCAATTTTGACTTGGTCAAATAAGTTATTTAAACCAAATTAAATTAGAATCAAATCATCCCTATTAAAATAGATATCAACTCAATTAAGAATTAAATTAAATTAAATTAAATTAAAATTAAATTTGATTTAATTTTTTAATCAAATTAGAAATTAGTTTGATAATAGTCCTAATTGAACTAGGACTAGTTCTTCCTTGCAATTGGCTTATCCAATAAGCCAATTAGACTTGATTCAATCAAGCCCAAACCAAATCTAACTAAATTATATTTAATTAGACTTAATATCAACTCTTCAACTTAATCAAATTAAGTCAATTAGCAATCTAATTGCTAATTGATCCTTCTGCAATACATGCACTAGGTTAAACATCAAATCATTTAATCTTAGAATGATTCTTAATCGCTGATCAACCATTCGATCAGATCATGAGCTCTAATATGTTTGACTTTATAGATCCGAACCTAAATTAGTAGCCCAAGAATAGATTTTTGTACTAATCGATGTAATCATCTAGCAATGATACCTAACAGTCGGATAGGTCGAATGTATAAAATAATATCCTTAGAATCCATGTGGATATAGTTTTCATATAATTCATTCTCTTGATCAAAATGCTCGTAAAACACCTCAAAGTTCAACTATCAACTCTGATTAGGTTGTTCATATTATATTTTAAAATATCAAATCTATCTGATGCATTATCCTGACCAAGATTTTGCTATATTGAAATACAGTGATATATTCTTCTCTAACTCTTGGAGTGATCAATTCCATCTTGATCACACATTGACTTTATAAATACTTGACTGTGCCTAGAAATCTTTCGTTACTGAATTAAAAATTCAGTTAGTCCAATACCAAAGCATTGTGAGTTGCTTGTAAGTCACTGATGTGATCTCAGGTCTAAGAGACACTTACACCTATATCCCATCAAAGACATTCTCGACAATAGAATACTTTGAAGTTGGTTACATTCAATGATGATGTATCATACATCTTACTTGTATGCCATACCAGTATCTCCATACTCCTTGTTAAGAGGACAACCAACCTATATGGCATACAATGACTTATGCTCGATAGATGCTGTTGTTCTAATTAACAGTCTATCATTTAGTTGCGAATAGATTTAAGGACTAATCAATAAATCCTCTTTTTATCGAAGCTAAATAGTCTTAAGAACTTCATCACAATAATAGAGTTCGTTAGAAGATGAATGCTTTATGATGAAAATGCCAAAAGTAGAAATTTTATTTATTAATGAATCAATTATAATTATAATATAGCACAGCCATCAACTGACTGATGATTGGCTTTGGGACATATTTTCTAACAAGATTGTCATTACAGTTCGTTGGAAGCCTCCTTGAATGCTTGGAGTTATTGCACTTGAGAGCTTTTCAATGCTTAAGAGAACTGTTTCATGGGAGATTTATGTATTCATTGAAAAATAGGGCATGCATTCCTTTCTGTCATTTTTCTTAGATCTTTCAAAAATACATTTTCTTTCTTTTATATCTAGTGCATTTTCTCTCTTCTAGTGATGATTAGAGTTTAGAAAAAGTGAAATCCGATTGTTGGAAAGTAGCAACTAGCTGTTGGAGCCGAGAAAATTCGATCTGGAACACCCTATCAAAAAGCTGTCATCATGTCTCGAGACCTCTCAAATTATCTTGAGATATTTTGCTAGGATACGCGGCCTCTTAGTTTGATCAGGAGAGCTCTCACCTTTAGTCACTCATAAAAGTGGCTTTCTGAAAAAATTTACTTGCCTTAGATTGAGAGCTCTCAGTTCTGAATGAGACATCTCGCTGGAACTATGATACCTCTCGAGAATACTGCGAGACCTCTCGCTCTTAGGATGCAGAAACTATGTTCTATTCTCTAAGATCGAGAGCTCTTGAGATTCACTTGAGACCTCTCGAAATCGTGCCAAAAGCTCATCTAGGCATGCCAGTCCTCATGAGAGCTCTTGAAAAATTTCTAAGACATCTCGAAAACTGCTCCAATGCTATTTTGAGGGGTTTTTTGCACCAATCATGAAGATTTAATTTTTATTTAAATTAAGCTTCATGTCATTCTCATTTTTATCAAAGAGCTCTCTTTCTTTTCATATTTAAATATTAAAAATAAAATATATTAATAATTATTTACTTTAATATTTGGTCATCATCAAAATCACTTAGAGGGTCAACAAAATTAAATCAAAACCAAGTCAATCAAATTAAGTTAGGCCCTAATTTAACTAATAACATAATTAAATTAGATTAAATTAGATTTAATTTTAATTTAATTTTTAATTAAATTAAGAAATTGGATTGACCTAAGTCCTAGTTGAACTAGGACTAGTTTTTTCATGTACTTGGCTTATCCAATAAGCCAATTAGACTTGATCCAATCAAGCTAAAACTAAATCTAGTTAAATTATATTTAATTAGATTTAATCTCAATCTCTAGCTTAATCAAATTAAGATAATTAGCAATCTAATTGCTTAATCGATCCTCCTATAATACTTGTACTAGGTTAAATATCAATCATATTGATCGTTTAACCATAGAATGATTCTTAATCGTTGATCAAGATCGTGAGCTCTAATGTGTGTGACCTCATAGGTCCGAACCTAAGTCAATAACATAGGAATAGCTTTTTGTACCAATTGATGTAACTATCTAGCAATGGTATCCGATGGCCGGATAGATCGAATGTGTAGAATAATATTCTTAGAACCCATGTGGATATAGTTTTCATATAATTTATCCTCTTGACCAAAATGCTCATAGGATACCTCAGAGTTCAACTGTTAACTTGAATCAGGTTATCCACATTGTATTTCAAAATATCAAATCCATCTGATGGATTATCCAGCCTAAGATTCTGCTATATTGAAATACAGTGATACATTCTTCTCCAACTCTTGGAGTGCTCAATCCCATCTTGATCATACACTGACTTCATAAGTACTTAACTGTGTTTAGAAGTCTTTCATTACTGAATTAGAAATTTAGTTAGTCTGGTACCAAAGTACAGTGAGTTGCTTGCAAGTCACCGAGGTGATCTCAGGTCTAAGGAATACTTATATCAATATCCTATCAAAGATATTCTCGATAGTAGAATGCTCTGGAGTTGATCACGTTCAATGATGATGTACCCATATATCTCACCTATATGCCATACCAGTATCTCCATACTTCTTGGTTAAGAGGACAACCAACCTATATGGCATACAGCGACCTATGCTCGATAGACGCTATCGTCATAATTAATAGCCTATCATTTGATCGTGAATAGATTTAAGGACTAATCAATAAATCCTTTCTTCTTCTTAGAAGATGAATACTTTATGATAATACTAATCAATAAGTCCTAATTAACAGCCTAAGGACTTCATTATAATAATGAAGTTCATTAGAAGATGAATACTTTATGATGTAAAATATCAAAAATATATTTTATTTATTAATGAATCAATTACAATTATAATGTAGCACAACCATCAATAGGCTAATGATTGACTTTGGAATATATTTTCCAACATGCTCAAGGTGGTCATGCTCAGTGCCCTCATTCTCTAACAAGTACATATACTCTCGCTTTGGTATCTTCATACTATAGATTCAAGACTTACCTATCCTAAGAAAATGATTGTACACCAATATTTCAGATTGATCACCATTCTCATGATGATCCTATAATTGGGAGCAGTTTATGAGTTAATTATGAAAATACAAGTCTTAAATTTTCAACTCTTAAAAATATGTATTAGCATTCCATTAACTCAAAGGATATATCATAGATACTATATATACAATTGTAGGAATCAGATCTAGGATTTCAGGACTAGATCTTGAAACTTTTTCTAGATCAGTAGTGAAAGACTCAAAATTAATCTAATTAATTCTAAATATCAGATAATCCCTAGATCTAAGACCATATTATATGATTATTATATGGCATTTAAATCTAAAATTAAAAATAAATAAGAAGGAAAGGTTGATGACATCAACCTAGATCTACACTACATCTCATGCATGTATGAAAAAATAATAGATCAAATCTATTACCTGAGTAAGTTAGACATTCTAACTCACTAATCTGGGCTTGAGGATGATGTTGTGAGCCATACACATGTCCGGCCTCTAGGAGTCATCCACACGAGCCCACGATCATGATAAAAAATCCAGTTGCTGGAAATCAGTACAGTATGCTAGTACTACACTGATCTTTCTTTGATGATTGATCAGATGCCTCCTTTCTTCTAGATTGGATTCTTTCAATGAGAAAAAGGAGGAGAAGAAGTTTTAGATGTGAGACACTCTCAGATAACCCAAGGAAGAAGGAAGGAAAGAGATGAACATAGCAACCCTAGAAGAAGATCCTCTTCTTCTTCTTTTTGCTCTCAACTAGATACCTAATTTTGTATCTATTGAATCTCAATGCCCAAAGGTTCTCTCTCCCTGATTTTTACACACCTAAAAGCCCTCTCAAAGATCTATAGCCCACAAAAATTTTAAGCTAAAATTTATTCAAAATATATAAGAAAAGAAGAGTCCTTGTCTAGATCAAATACTAGATAAGGAAAGGTCAAACAGGGCAAGTCAAGGGGCGCCCAACTCTTGGGCGCCCCCTCCATAATTTTTGGCATGTATCAGAAAGGAAAGGTGCATAAGAAAAGGGGTTTCTCATGTGGAATAAGAGAGAAATTAATTGGCAGAGGGGGTGGCACCTTTTGGGAAGAGTTTGGGTTTGTTAGGATTTTATCTCATAGAATCTAATATCAAAACAAACTCCTTCTTTGACTTAGTCTTCTACCTAATTACCATATGAGAAAGAGAAGGAGAGAGGGGGTGCACATGAAGATTAGGAAGAAAAGGATTTTTTATGAAAAATACTGAGAAAATAGGCATGGGGGGCATTGGGACTAAGGTGGCGCAAGGAGGAATCCTAGTCTTATTAAGATTCTATCTATGACTTGGTTAAAGTGGTTTCTTAAACCAAATTAAACCAAAACCAACTCAATCAAATTAAATTAGGTTCTAACCAAATTAATGGTTCAATTAAATCAAATTAAATTAGATTTAATTTTGATTTAATTTTCTAATCAAATTAGAAAATTGGATTGACCTAAGTCCTAGTTAGACTAGGACTAGTTTTTCTTTGCACTTGACTTATCCAATAAGTCAATTGGACTTGATCCAATCAAGCCTAAATCCAATATAATTAAATTATATTTTATTAGACTTAATCTCAATCCTTTGGCTTAATCAAATTAAGCCAATTACCAATCAAATTGCTAATCAATCCTTCTGCAACACCTGTACTAGGTTAAACATCAATCGTATTGATCGTTTAATCTTAGAACGATTCTCAATCGTTGATCAACCATCCGATCAGATCATAAGCTCTAATGTGTGTGACCACATAAGTTTAAACCTAAGCTAATAGTATAGAAATAAATTTTTATACCAATCGAAGTGACCATCTAGCAATGATACCCGATGGTCGGATAGGTCGAATGTGTAGAACACCATCCTTAGAACCCATATGGATATAGTTTTCATATAATTCATCCCCTTGACTAAAATACTCTTAGGATACCTCAGAGTTCAACTATCAACTCTGATTAGATTGTCCATATTGTATTTCAAAATATCAAATCCATCTGATGGATTATCCTGGCCAAGATTTTGCTATATTGAAATACAGTGATATATTCTTCTCCAACTCTTTGAGTGGTCAATTCCATCTTGATCACACACCGACTTCGCAAGTACTTGACTATACCCAGAAGTCTTCCATTACTGAATTAGAAATTCAGTTAGTCTGATACCAAAGCATAGTGAGTTGCTTGCAAGTCACTGAGGTGATCTCAGGTCTAAGGGACACTTATACCTATATTCCATCAGAGACATCCTCGATAGTAGAATGCTCTGAAGTTGATCACATTCAATGATGATATACCCATACATCTCACATGTATGCCATACCAATATCTCCACACTTCTTGGTTAAGAGGACAACCAACCTATATGGCATACAGCGATCTATGCTCGATAGATGCTGTTGTCCTATTTAACAACTTATCATTTGGTTGTGAACTGATTTAAGGACTAATCAATAAATCCTATCTTTATCGAAAATAAATAGTCCTAAGGACTTCATTACAAAAATGGAGTTTGTTAGAAGATGAAGACTTGTGATGAAAAATATGCCAAAGTATTTTATTTATCAATGATCAATTACATAAACAAAGTAACTCAACCATTAATAGGCTAACGATTGACTTTTAGAACATAATTCCCAACAACTCCTACTTGTCCTAAAGCCACTCAACACAATATCTAATACCCATCTTCGACTTATGGTTGTCAAACTCTTTGATTGCCAGGACTTTAGTGAATGGGTTGGCTAGGTTCTCCTTTCCATCGATCTTCTAAAGATCAACGTCACCACGGTCCATGATCTCATGGACTAGATGGAAGAGGTATAGAATGTGCTTTATCTGCTATGTGCCTTTGGTTACTTTTTTTGAGCTATGGCACCAGTGCTGTCGCAGTAGAGTAGGACTAGACCATCAATGGAGAGTGCTACTCCAAGCTCGGTGATGAACTTTCTCAGCCACATAGCTTTCTTTGCTACATCTGATGCTGCCATGTACTCTGCTTCACAAATAGAGTCTGCCACTGTATGCTGCTTGAAATTTTTTCAGTAGATTGCTCCATTATTTAGAATAAAGATATACCCCAACATGCTTTTACTGTCATCATGGTCAGATTGAAAGCTGGAGTCTGTAAACTCTATTAGTTTTAGATCTGACTCACCATAAATCAACCATTGGTCCTTTGTATTTTTCAAATACTTAAGGATGGTTTTAACCACCTTTCAATGATTTTCTCTAGGGTCAGACTGATATCTACTCACTACTCCTAGTAAGTATGCCACGTCTGATCTTGTACATGTCATTGCATATATGATAGATCCTACTATCGAAGTATATGAGATTCTACTCATACACTCTCTCCCTTCAGGAGTTGTCAGACAATCCTTCTTAGAGAGTAGAATTTTTTGACCTATCAGAAGATAGTCTTTTTTGGAATTCTCCATGTCGAACCTCTTCAGCATAATTTCTATGTACGTGGATTGGGATATACCAAGCATCCTTTTAGATCTATCCCTATAGATCTTCATTCCGAGGATGTAGGATGCTTCATCCAAGTCCTTCATGGAAAACTATGATGATAATCAGATTTTTATTTCCAATTTTGTAGTGTGGGGATGTCATTTTTGATTAAGAGAATGTCATCCACATACAAAATAAGAAATACCACTGCTAGACCATTTGCTCATTTATAAAAGCAGGATTCTTCTCCATTCTTAATAAAGCGATACATTTTGATCACTTTATCAAAATGCATGTTCCAACTCCGAGATGCTTGCTTCAATCCATAAATGGATCTTTGAAGCCTACACACCTTGAACTCATCTATGGATGTGAACCCCTCAAGTTGTATCATATACACCTCATTAGTCAGCTCTCCATTTAGAAAAACTATCTTCACATCCAACTTTCATATCTCATAGTCCAGGTGGGTAGCTATTGCAAGCATTATTCGAATGAATTTGAGCATTGCCATTGGGGAGAATGTCTCATCATAGTCAATATCATAACATTGACAATATCCCTTGGCAATCAGACGGGCTTTATAGGTCTCCACCTTTCCATCTGTGCCTCTTTTCCTTTTGAATATCCATTTACACCCAATGGGTTTAACTCCAGATGGGTCAACTAATTGAAGAAAAAATCTAGTTTTTTAGATCAGATTTGTTCAGATCTGATTGGATCAAAAGAGATATTTCAAAAAATTTTCTCTTGAATTTAGATCAGATCTAAGACTTTCTAAATTTTATATTATTAATCTAATAAAATAAAATAAAAAGTAAATTAAATTCAATTTAATTTATCTTATTGAGGGTAATCTGATTATCCTATGATGATCTAGATATCTACTTGAGATTTTGGATCTAGCCACGCAAGTGCCTGACCTCTACTGGTATCCACTTGGGTAGGATCTGGAGATCTTCTCCTTCATTATCACCTCTCCAAAAATTAGATCTAGATCTGATTTTGAAGATCTTCAAAACTTCTTTCGAAGATGTGAGTTGTCTCTTGCAGCAGTGCTACCTTCTTTCTTTTTCTATCGCCTTTCTCTTGTTTGGATCACACCAAACTGAAGCCCAAAAATTCTTAGGCAGAGGTAGGAGAGAGAAGACCTGAAGATGGCATGGAGGAGGGAGAGGGCCAGTCTTGTGGCATGGGCAATGGATCAAGCTTCTTAGACCTTAGCGCAGACAGAATTTTTTATAGACCCTATTGCACCATGCAGTGCCACATCATCCCGACCAATCACGATCTTTTGTGCAATCAGATCTAAATTTGATTAGTGGAGTGACATCATCTAATCCAATCATATGAGAGCCCCTCTAAATCATCCTTAGATGGCACCAAGACTGATCAAAGATAAGTCTTTGGCGCCACTTAGGTAGAAATCCCGAAACAATTGGAGTCCCATCTGTATGGGACTCCAAATGCTCTATCCATGGGCGCACGCCTCCCTAGGCATGCACCCCTTATCCATCTACTTTTTAGTAGGTGGATTGGTCTAAATATTCTCTTCGATGATGGTTTGATACATGGACAGATGTCTAAGTGTCAAAGGTCAATGTTTGACCAAATGTCCGAAACAAGATTTAGCAGGTGACGGAAAATGGTAGGTATTGTCTCAAATTCATCTCCTAAATTAAGATAATCTTTTTCTGACCTGGACAATCTCCAGTCAGACCAAGTAAAGATACTTGAGTGAGTCCAAATATATTTGGCTCAGTCGAGATAACTTTTAATAATAATTAAAGGAAAACATTATGCTCAATCATGTGCTAGAATGATTTTCTTGAACCTAATTAAATCTAATTCAAATCAATTGAATTGGATTAGTCTAATTGATGATATCCAAATTGAAACCCTTGTTTGTGTGATCTAGTTAGGTTCAGTTTCGTATGATAATGAGATATGTCGTGATCTCTATCATCGATATCATCGAAACAACTTTCGATGGATCAAAACTTTTCTGATTCAAACAACTAGCATGATTAATCATCTAAATCATTCTAATTGCTCTCAAAATCCACCAGTGACACCTAGCAGCATATGGTGGTAATCCATTAGAACTGAAAATGAACCTCTCGGTGCAGTTACCTATGTGATTAAGTTCTTCTATCTTGAGCTCCGACTAGATTAGTGTTAAGGCAATCTCATCAAACCCAGATATTCATCATATGATTAATCATTCGATTCAAGTCCAATGTGAAAACCTTAATAGAAACTCTTTCTATTATTTTACTTTGCCATGGCCATGGGCTTATGGACTTGATTCTCATGATCATCATAGGGCTTCTCCTCATCTACCGAGGTAGATAAATTCTCTATTGGTGCAATCCAATTCCTACAAAGAATATGCTGTAGCCAACATACACCTTAGGATTCTAAATGGCTAGGAGATTAAGTCATGGTATAGTCAAACTATAACATCCTCAAGGTGAACTGTCGATGCATCTCAGGTCAAAGAATCAGACACACAACTGCAGCTTCGAGCCAGTCATTGACGAGAAGGTAGACTTCTTAATGACTGCTTGAGGTGGTCATGCTCAGTGCCCTCATTCTCTAATAAGTATCTGTACTCTTACTCTGGTGTCTCTACATCGTAGACTCAAGACTCATCTACTATAAAAAAAGTAATTGTATACCAACCTTTTGAATCAATCATCATCCTCATGATGATCCTACAGTCAGGAGCATTTTATGAGTTAATAATGAAAATTCATGTCTTAAATTTTTAACTCTTGAAAATAAGAACTATCATTGCCATTAACTCAAGGAATATATCACAGACACTAAATACATATTATGATAGAAAATAACTTATTTTATTATTTATAGTCAAAATTATAATTTTGCCCTTAGAAGTGTATAACAAGTTTCAGCCAATTCTGGCTTCTAGGGTACACATATCTAACAAACTCCCACTTGACCTAAAGCCAATTGGCTACAAATCTAAGTCCCATCTTCTTAGGGTAGGTTTCGATCTTTTGTTAACCCAATAGCTTTGTAAGTGGGTCTGCCATATTGTCTGCGGAGTCAACTCTCTTGACCTCGACGTATCCTTTCTCAAGGTAATCGTGGATGAGGTGGTATCGCCATTCGATGTATTTGGATTTTTGGTGAGACCTCGACTCCTTAGCAAGGTCTATGGCACCATTACTATCATAGTATAGAGGAATGGAATCTGAATTGCATCACTCCAATCTCTGTGGTGAACTTCTTATACCAGAATGCCTTCTTCGTAGCTTCTAATGTAGCGATGTATTCTGCTTCCATGGTGGAATCTACTATTACTGTCTGTTTGGAACTCTTCCAACTGACAGCACCATCATTACACACAAATAGATTCTCAGATGTCGACTTTCGATCATCTATATCGGACATAAAATCTAAGTCTGTATACCCATAGACTTTGAGTTCTCCATTACCAAAAATTAAGAACATATCCTTAGTTTTTCTTAAGTACTTAAGGATACATTTCACAGAAGTCCAATGTTCTTCTCCTGGATTTGACTGATATCTGCTTGTGATACTTACAGCATGGGCTATATTAGATCGTATACATAACATGGCATACATGAGGCTCCTTATTGCAGTAGCATAAGGGATCTTGCTCATACATTCAATCTCCTCTGGTGTGTTGGGACACGCTTTCTTGAAGAGATGAATGCCATGCGTGAAGGGTACCAATCACCTCTTGGAGTTTTCCATGCAAAACCTCTTTAGCACTTCCTCTATGTACATCATCTGTGAAAGACCTAGCATCCTATTCAGTCTATCGCTATAGACTTTAATTCCTAGACATCCATCTCCTAGATTTTCCATCGAGAATTCTTTAGATAACTACATTTTAACTATAGTCAACATGAAAATATTATTTTCAATAAGGAGGATATCAATCATGTACAGTACGAGGAAGACAATAGCGCTCCCACTGACCTTTTTGAAAATACAAGACTCCTCCTCATTCTTGATGAAACCAAATAATTTGATTACATCATTAAAATGAGTGTTCCAGCTCCAAGATGCTTGCTTAAGTCCTGATATGGATCTTTGCAGCTTGCATACCTTATGATCATCATCACTGGATGTAAAATCTAGCGGTTGTTCCATATATATATATCTTCCTCAAGATATTCATTTAAGAATGCCATTTTCACGTCCATTTGCCATATTTCATAATCAAAATAGGCTACAACAGCAAGCAATGTAAGGATGAATTTAAGCATAACTATTGGTGAAAAGATATTCTGATAGTCAATGCCTTCGCATTGACTATAACCTTTTGCCACTAATCTAGCTTTGAATGTCTCCACATTTTCATCTATGCCAATCTTTCTTTTGTAGATCCATTTACATCCAATAGGTACTATACTTTTTGGTAGATCTACCAAGGTCCAGACTTGGTTTAAGTGCATCAAGTCAATTTTTGACTTTATTTTCTCTAACCATTTTTTGAAGTCGATATCTGATATCGCCTCGTTATAGGTTTTGGGATCATCACCATGAACCCCATTATCTATGAGGAATATTTTTTCTACTTCTTCTGAAATAGTACCTAAGTACCTCTCAAGAGGATGGAAATTTTTTTTTCATCTTCGAGGTGGAGGAGGTAGTGATTGTATTGGCTCAACTTGATTTGGTTCCAAAGGATCCTTAGCTCTTTGCTCTTGGGAGACTTTCTTCTCTAGCTTGATCTGCTTTCCTATGCTGCCATCTTGAATAAACTATTATTTAAGAAAGATGGCATGTTGACTCACAATCACATCATGATCTTCTAAAATGTAGAAATAATATCCTAATGATTCTTTAGGATATCCTATGAATCGAGCTCTAAAGGATCTATTGGTGCAGAATCTAGTTGACGTTGGATCGAACTGGAGTCAAGGAAGCTGAGGTCACCATCGGTGACCTACAAAATAAAGTCCCACCCGGAGTTGGTGGTCGTGGCTCTGGCAGGACCCTCCGACGATTAAGTCAGCTCTTCTAGCCAATAGAAATGGAGTGCTCAAATAAGAATTCAATAGAGTTTCAAAAAGGATTAGAGAGCTTCGAGAAAACGTATTTGGAGGATCCTTTTTTATAGATAGAGCTTGTCATAATCATTCGATAGTGGGCCACTTAGGGCCACGTGGAGTTTGTTATGGAGTGTGGTATCCATTGCCATGAAGTGGCCGTTCGTTAAGATTTAATAGTCAAAGTTTGGAGGAAGCAGGCATTGATCGGTGAAGATCTTTGACATACATCAATTCTAGAGGAGTTCAAACTCCTAAAGAGAATATGGCTAGAGGGGATCATTTGGGAGGAATGCTAGCTGAAATCTGAAAGTAATCTACTTGAGAAATCCGACTAAAGGATAAGTCTGAAAGGAGTTCAGCTCTTGGAGGAGTCCGACTGAAGGAGAAATCCAGAAGGAGTTCGACTCCTGGAGGAATTTGACTGAAGAAAAAATTCGAAAGGAGTTCGAATCCTAAAGGAACTGGACTGAAGAAGAAATTCAGAAGGAATTTGGCTCCTGGAGGAGTTCGACTGAAGGAGAAATTCGAAAGGAGTTCGACTCTTGGAGGTGCTGGACTAAAGAAAAAATTCGAAAGGAGTTTGGCTCCTGAAGGAGTCCGACTGAAGGAGAAATTTGGAAGAAGTTTGGCTTCTGAAGGAATTCGATTGAAGAAGAAGTCCGGAAGGAGTTTGGCTCCTAGAGGCACTAGACTGAGGGAAGAATTTGGAAGGAGTTTGGCTCTTAGAGCAGTCTGACTAAAGGAGAAATCTGGAAGGAGTTTGGCTCCTGAAGGAGCTGCACTAACGAAGAAATTCAAAAGGAGTTTGGCTCCTGGAAAAATCTGATTGAAGAAGAAGTCTAGAAGGAGTTTGGCTCCTAAAGGTACTGGACTAAAGTAGAAATTCAGAAGAAGTGTGGCTCCTGTAGAAATCCAACTGAAGGAGAAATTCGGAAGGAGTTAGGCTCCAGGATGAGTCCGACTGAAGGAGAAATTTGGAAGGAGTTTGGCTCTTAGAGGAGTCCGATTGAAGGAGAAATCTGGATGGAGTTTGGCTCCTATAGAAATCTGACTGATGGAGATATTCGAAAGGAGTTTGACTCCTGGAGGAGTCCAACTAGATGAGAAATCCAAAAGGAGTTCAGCTTTTGGAGGAATCCGACTGAAGGAGATGTTTGAAAGGAGTTCGGCTCCTATAGAAATCCAACTGAAGGAGAAATTTGGATGGAGCTCGACCGCTAGAAGAGTTTAGCCACTGAAGGAGTTTGTCTACTGAATGAGTTCGATCACTGTAGGAGATTGGCTAGGGTTCGATCGTTGGAGAAAGAATTCTAGATTGAAGCTCTTCCGTGTTTATTGATTGCATTAGACTGGACTTCAATGGAAGTGGGACTTATCCCCGACACAGGCATTGGTTGGTGAAGAGTTTTGACATACATCAATTTCAAAGGAGTTTAGATTCCTAAAGGAAATATGACTAGAGGAGATCATCTGGAAGGAATGCTAGATGAAATCTAAAAGTAATCTGCTGGAGGAATCTGACTGAAGAAGAAATCCAAAAGGAGTTTAGCTCTTGGAGGAGTCCAACTGAAGGAGAAGTCTGGAAAGAGTTTGGCTCCTGAAGGCACTAGACTGTAGGAGAAGTTTGGAAGGAGTTTGGCTCCTATAGAAATCTGACTGAAGAAAAATCTGGAAGGAGTTCAGCTCTTGGAGGTGTTCGACTGAAGAAGAAGTTTGGAAGGAGTTCGGCTCCTAAAGGTACTAGACTGAAGGAGAAATCTAGAAGTAGTTCGGCACTTGGAGGAGTCCGACTAAAGGAGAAGTTCGAAAGGAGTTTGGCTCCTGGAGGCATTGGACTGAAGGAGAAATTTCGAAGGAGTTTGGCTCTTGGGGGAGTCCAACTGAAGGAGAAATCCAAAAGGAGTTCAGCTCCTGAAGGAATTCGACTGAAGAAGAAGTCCGAAAGGAGTTTGGCTCCTGTAGAAATTTGAGTGAAGAAGAAATTTGAAAGGAGTTTGGCTCCTAGAGGAGTCTGACTAAAGAAAATATTCGAAAGGAGTTCGACTTCTAAAGTAATCTGACTGAAGGAGAAGTTCGAAAGAAGTTCGGCTCCTGAAGGCACTGGACTGAAGAAAAAAATTTGGAAGGAGTTTGGCTCCTAGAGGCACTGGACTAAAGGAGAAATTCGAAAGGAGTTTGGCTCCTGGAGGAGTCCAACTGAAGGAAAAATCTAGGAGTTTTGGCTCCTGTAGAAATTCGACTGAAGAAGAAATCTGGAAGGAGTTTGGCTCCTGGAGGAGTCCGATTGAAGGAGAAATTCGGAAGGAGTTTGGCTCCTGAAGGAATCTGACTGAAGTAGAAGTCTGAAAGGAGTTTGGCTCATAGAGGCACTGGACTAAAGAAGAAATTCAGAAGGAGTTTGGCTCTTATAGCAATCCAACTGAAGGAGAAATTTGGAAGGAGTTTGGCTCCTATAGAAATTCGATTGAAGGAGAAGTCTGGAAGGAGTTCAACTCATAGAGGAATCTGATTGAAGGAGAAATCTGGGAGGAGTTCGGCTCCTATAGAAATTCAACTGAAGAAGAAGTCTGAAAGGAGTTCGGCTCCTGGAGGCATCCATCTGAAGGAGAGATCTAGAAAGAGTTCTTGCTCTTGTAGAAATCTAACTGAAGGAGAAGTCTGGAAGGAGTTCAACTCCTAAAGGCATCCGTCTGAAGGAGAGATCCAGAAAGAGTTTGGCTGCTGGAGGGGCCCGACTGATGAAGAAGTCTAGAAGGAGTTTGGCTAAAGTCCAATAGGAGCTCGGCTACTGAATGAGTTCGGCCATTGGAGGGAGAATTCTCGATTGAAGCTCTTCCATGATTATTGATTGCATTAGGCTAAGCATCAGACTAAACTTTGACTGGAGCAGGATTTATCCCCAACAATAGTCCCCCCACTTCTGAGTTTGAAATTAGAAGGAAGGGAGTACAAAAAAGGCAACTACTGAAGTCCTTCTTCAGGCTCTGCACCCATTCAGGTTGAAGCTCGGGGGAAGATTTTATCTCCAACCGACATTGACGTTGAAGTTGAAGCTCGGGGGAGATCTTATCTTCTTTTAAAGGGTTGGAGCTCGAGGGAGATCTTATATCTAGCTGAGGTTAACGTTGAAGTTGAAGCTCGAGAGAGATCTTATCTCTAGTCGAGGTTGAAGGAGATCTTATCTCCTATTGAAGGATTGAAGCTCGGAGGAGATCTTATCTTCTGTCGAAGTTGACGTTGAAGTAGAAGCTTGGGGGAGATCTTATCTCCAGCTGAGATTGAAGAAGATCTTATCTCCTATTGAAGGGTTGGTGCTCGAGAGAGATCTTATGTCCAGCCAAGGTTGAAGTTGAAGTTGAAGCTCGAACGAGATCTTGTCTCTAGCCGAGGTTGAAAGAGATCTTATCTCCTATTGAAGGGATGGAGCTTGGGGGAGATCTTATCTCCAGCCAAAGTTGAAATTGAAGTTGAAGCTTGGAGGAGATCTTATCTCCAGCCGAGGTTGATGATAAGTGATAAAAATATACTAATAAAAATATTAAATTATAAAATAAATTAATTTATTTCTTTAGAAATTAATACTTTTATTAATCTTATGCAGGAAAGAAGGCCACCAATATGAGGATCTTATTTTTTTGGTTCAGATGAAATAAATTTCAGACAAAATGGACTTCAAACGAGCACGAAATTGAATTTCAAAAAAAAAAAGAGCCAGTCCAGTTCAAACTAGTTCAGAAAAATTGACTCAGTAGACCGCCTAGATCGACCGCACCAGTAAACCGACCCACTGACGTCAGGATGACGTCAGCATTTTTTGCGGTGCACGATGGATCGACTTAAGGATATTTCAAAAATTTCACATGAAGAAGTGCGCTCCGATTGGCTGAAGAATGCGGCGGTTCAGACAACACCGGGCTCGCGCATGGTCTACAGAGGGTAATTTGAGAATTTTGTCTGATCCGACGAGCGCCTTTCACTGAGATTTGATCGGATGGCTGAAAAGCATGCGCTAACGAATGACATCCGCAGCTTCCAATCGAGATCCAATGGCTGAGATTCATCCTGACTTTAAAATTAAAGATTAGAAGCTATCCTGTGCATGATCGGATGACCCAGATTGAATCCAACAATTGATCCAACGGCTGCTATGAATTCTGACTTGATCTGGAAAATTTTAAAGGGTTTTTAAGCGATTTTTGGACCGTTTGATCAACATCCAATGGTCAGAATCATGCAGGATCGTAATTTGAGTTGTTTTGAGAGTTTTAAACCTAATTTTTAAAGGATTTTGGGAAAAAATTGATCTCTGAGCTTATAAAATCTGCTGTTGCCGAAGAAAAAAAGAGAAAAGAGAGAAAAAAAAAGAGAGAGAAGAGTGAGAAAAAAAAAGAGAGAGAAGAGTGAGAAAAAAAAAAAGAAGGGAGAGTAAGAGAAATAGAAAAAGAAAAAGAAGAGAAAGAGAGGAGTGAGGTAGAAAGAGAAGAGAGATTTTTGAGAGAAAGGTAAAAGATTTTAATTTTTTTTTTTCGACAATCAGAATAGTGATCATGGAGCTTCTTCTTCTTCATCAAGTTCTCCACACCAAGAGTGACAAACAATCAATTTCAGCAATCAAATAGTCTAATTTCTTTATGCTTTTTATTTTATTTGCTGTTTTTGAATTTGTTATCATGAACTAAATTTTCTTTTACTAAGGCTAAGGTGTAGCCACTCTTTTGATGTAATATTCAGTGTGATTTATTTTTAATTTTCAATTTTATTCATGAGGAGTATATAAATATGATCTTAATGATTTTAGATTATTAGCCATCTTCTAATTGATCTGATGAACATAGAGGTTACGGACCAAGTACGTCTATGTTATTGCTTTTTGATTATGTACCTTGTATTATGAATCAAATTAGAATTCATGTGCATGCAGGAATTTTAGTGCGCTTTGGATGCAACATATTTTAATTAGAGGGTTTCACAAAACTTAATGCATTAATAATTATTTAAATTATACCTGGACCAAAGGATAATTAATAAATATTGATAGTTTTGCTATGCCTGGACCAAAGGATAGTGAATAAATTAGGAGACTCCACCGTCACATGAAATAAAATTAATCTAATAATCTGAATATTGTATTGACTGAGTTGGTGAATCGATTGTCTTAGTAACATATTGCTCTTAAGTTTAAAACCCTAATAATTATACTCTCTTTATTTCCTTAAAATTTTTAATTATTTCTTTATTTTGTTCTTTAATTTCTTATTCTCATAAATCGGTCTTCTAAATAAAGCATAGGAAAGAGCTTTTCAGTACTTATTTTTCAATCCTCTAGGGACGATACTCTACTCATTCACTTTATTACTTGATCGACTGGTGCACTTGCCATAGCTATAGATTAGCATGCATCAAGTTTTTGGCGTCGTTGTCAGGGATTGTGTCTAAAATAATATTAAAATTTTGATCCTAGCTTTACTTTAGAATTTTATTTTTAATTTTTAATTATTTTTTTTAAAAAAATTTTATTCAGTGCATGACACGTACTAGACATAGTAACTTACTACCTTTAGATCCAGAAATTGAAAGGACCATTAGAAGACTACAACAAGAAAGAAACATGGCAGCTGAAGATCCTAACGACATCAATCTAGGATTGGATATGGCGATCGAAGGATAGCATAAAGCTATTCGACCAGTACATCATCCATTAAACAATTACATCACACCATCTATAGCCGATGCAGCTTCGAGCATCAGGAGACCACCTATACGAGCAAACAACTTCAAAATAAAATTGGCGATGATTCAGATGATTCAATCAACTGTCCAATTCAGTGGACATGTGCATGATGATCCGAATGCCCATATTTCTAACTTTCTTAAATTTTGTGATACTTTTAAAATTAATGGGGTGTCGAATGATGCTATTAGATTAAGGTTATTTCCTTTCTCTTTATGGGACAAAGCTAAAAGTTGGCTTCATTCTCTTCCTATAGGTTTTATCACAACTTGGGATATCCTAACTCAAAAATTCTTAGACAAGTACTTTCCACCTTCCAAGACTGCCAAGATGCGCAACGATATCACTTCTTTTATGCAGATGGATATGGAGACACTATATGAGGCTTGGGAGCATTTCAAGAAACTGCTGAGGAGATGTCGACATCATCAACTACCCATATGGCTTCAGGTACAAATATTCTATAATGGTTTATCTCCTACTAATTGTTCTATGATTGATGTAGCAGCAGGAGGAACCATTAACCAAAAAATAGAGAAAGAAGCCTTCAATCTGATCGATGAGATGGCATCAAATAGCTATCAGTGGTAGACAGAATGCATGATGCCAAAAAGACTAGCAGCTATGCAGGGAGTAGATTGCGTGCCAACCTTACTAGCTAAAATTGCAGCCCTTAGAGCTAAAGTCAACAACTTGAAGGGAACAGCTATGCATGTTCAGAGCATCACCTGTGACCTGTGTGGAGGAGGACATGATACGAGCAATTGTCAGACAGGTAATCTTTTTTCTAAAGTAACTAATACAGCTAATTATATTGGTAATTTTTTCAGGCCGCAATAAAATAATCCCTACTCCAACACATACAATCAAAGGTGGAGGCAGCACCCAAATTTCTCGTGGAGTAATCAAAATGCAGCACAACAGCCACCTCCGGGATTCCAAGTACCTAAAAAGAAGTCCAACATGGAAGAGCTGATGGTCAAATTTATGCAAAACCAAGAAGCAACTATAAAAAATTTGGAAGCCAAACTTAGGCAGGACCAAGTAGCAGCAATTCAAAACTTGGAGATGCAAATAGGTCAAATGGCTAAGATAATCTCTGAGAGACCTTAAGGATCCTTGCCCAGCAACACGAAGACCAATCCAAGGGAGCAAGTCAATGCTATCATCCTAAGAAGTGGTACAAAGCTGGAGGAGCCACATCAGAAGAAAGAGACTGAAGAGCCAACTACAAATAAGGAACCATCAACTAAAATTCGTCAGTCACCAAAACAACCAGCAGATGGATGGTCTCCAGGTATACGGTTTGCCGATCCAAATGTGAAGCCCTACGTGCCGCCACTACCATTCCCAGAGAGATAAATACAGCATCCAGATAAGAAATTTTCTAACTTTTTCAAAATTTTAAAGAATTTACATATTAATATTCCTTTTGTAGATGCTATTACTCAAATGCCCAGGTATGCCAAGTTTCTCAAAGAAATCCTAACAAATAAGAAAAAGCTGAAGGAGCATGAGAGAATAAATTTGAATGAAGAATGCTCAGCAATACTTCAAAATAAATTACCATAGAAGCTAAAAGATCTAGGGAGTTTTACTATCCCTTGCATTATTGGTGATTGTAGTTTTGATAAAGTTTTATGTGATTTAGGAGCAAGCATTAATCTCATGCCTTTTTCTATTTTCAGAAAGCTGGGTCTAGGAGAACCGAAAGCCTACCACTATTACTCTTCAATTAGCCGACAGATCCATCAAATATCCAAGAGGTATAGTGGAGGATGTCTTGGTAAAGGTAAACAAGTTTATTTTTCCTGTTGATTTTATTATTCTTGATATGAAAGAAGATTATGATGTACCCCTTATTTTAGGGAGACCCTTTTTAGCTACTGGAGGAGCTTTAATAGATGTTCAACAAGAAAAATTAATTCTTAGAATCCATGACGAACAAGTTATTTTTAATGTTTTCAAAGATACTAAATATCCTGATGATAATCAAACTTGTTTTCTAATTGATATTATTGACAATTCAGTATATGAGAATTCTATAGAAAATAGGTTTAAGACTATAAAAGCTAGCAATATCCAATTGAAAGAGAACTCGACCAAATATGAAAGTATTCCAATTGAAGTGGCACCGAATTGATTCAATTCAGAACTCAAAGAAAGTCAAGCTGAAGACTATAAATCAGAACTACTAGATAGGTTGGTTCTTTTCTTTTTAGTTTTGATCATTTTTCTTTTTTTTTATTTTTTAGTAATTTATTATTGCTCTTTTACTTCTCTAGTGTATATTTTCAATTTTGCAGAGAAAAAATCAATGAGAGCTCAAGCAAAATTTCAAAGCTCCAAAGAACCAGACTGAACCAAATCAGGTGTATTCCTTCCTATCCTTTATTGCACCCTTTATTTTTCTTTCTCCTTTAAGACAATGTAGAATAAGTTAAAAAAAAAAAAAATCCATGTGTCAAGAAGAAAATCTTGAGCAAGATAGACTGGACAAGTGATAAAAGATAGAATTATTTGCTAATGAATGTAACGAGTTAAAGAAGTAGATTAGTTGGTCGACTTTTAGCAGCCTACTTAGGTCATTAAAAGACTATTAGCACTTCTAATTGCACATGCACACTAACAAGGCAAAGTAGGTATTGATTATAAGGCCAACTGAGGATTCAATTATCACTAAAAATTAGTAATTAATATACATTCTAATCAAAGAAACTTGAATTTAAGGAAAGAGCTACCTGCCTAAAAATAAAGTGCAAAAGATAGAGTATATGTGGATTGCCCAAAGCCTAGTAACTGGATCTCTGCACCTAGGTCAAGTGTGAAAATTCACGTAAAATGGTGAAGGAAAGGCCAGGATGCTCAGCACAAAAAAAAAAAAAAAAAAAGGCAGTGTGAAAGCTACCTTAATTCATGAGTATAAAATTGAGAATGTATAGAAAATTGACCAAAATAGGTGATAAGAGAGGATACTTTTGTTCTTTTAATTTAATACTGAAATGCTAAAGTTAGTCATCATGAACACAAGTGCTATAGATCTTTGATGTACTCTAAGAAAGTTTTTAATTATATTGACTGAAAAATTTGCTTCTGAAGCTCAATGCTTAATTAGCAGTATTTTCTAAACTTTTTGACCTTTAGTCCTAGATTTTATCTTTGTGATGGATAATCTTATTGAAACATGGTATTAAATAAAACATTGCTAAGGGACTAGTAATGACTAAGTTGGGGGGTGTGATAAGTGGTAAAAATATACTAATAAAAATATTAAATTATAAAATAAATTAATCTATTTTTTTAGAAATTAATACTTTTATTAATCTTATGTAGGAAAGAAGGCCACCAATATAAAGATCTTATTTTTTTGGTTCAGATGAAACAAATTTCAGGCAAAATGGGCTTCAAACGAGCACAAAATTGAATTTCAAAAAAAAAAAAAGGAGAGAGCTGGTCCGGTTCAAACTGGTTCAAAAAAATTGGCTCAGCAGACTGCCTGGTTTGACCACACCAACAGGCCGACCCGCTGATGCAGTGCTGACGTCAGGATGATGTCAGCATTTTTTGTGGTGCATGGTGGACCGACCTAAGGGCATTTCGAAAATTTTACATGAAGAAGCATGCTCCGATTGGTTGAAGAATACGGCGGTCCATGCAACACCGGGCTCATGCATGGTCTATAGAGGATAATTTGGAAATTTTGTCTGATCCGACGGACGCCTTTCACTGAGATTTGATCGGATGGTTGAAAAGCATGCGCTGACGAACAGCATCCGTAGCTCCCGATCGAGATCTAATGGTTGAGATTCATCCCGACTTTAAAACTAAAGATCAGAAGTAATCTTGTGCGTGATCGGATGGCCCAGATTGAATCCAATGATTGATCCGATGGCTGCTATGAATTCTTCTTGATCTGGGAAATTTTAAAGGGTTTTAAAGTAATTTTTGGACCGTTTGATCAACATCCAATGATCAGAATCATCCAGGATTCTAATTTGAGTTGTTTTGAGAGTTTTAAACCTAATTTTTAAAGGATTTTGGGGAAAAATTGATCTCTAAGCCTATAAAATCTGCTGTTGCCGAAGAAAAATAGAGCAAAGAGTGAGAAAAAAAAAGAGAGAGAGAAGAGTGAGAAAAAAAAGAGAGAGAAGAGTGAGAAAAAAAAAGAAGGAAGAGTGAGAAAAAAAAAGAAGGGAGAGTGAGAGAAATAGAAAAACAAAAGAGGAGAAAGAGAGGAGAGAGGTAGAAAGAGAAGAAAGATTTTTGAGAGAAAGGAAAAGAATTTTAATTTTTTTTTTTCGACAATCAGAACAGTGATCAAGGAGCTTCTTCTTCTTCACCAAGTTCTCTACACCAAGTGCGATGGACAATCAATTTCAGCAATCAAATAATCTAGTTTCTTTATGCTTTTTATTTTATATGCTATTTTTGAACTTGTTATCATGAACTAAATTTTCTTTTACTAAGGCTAAGGTGTAGCCACTCTTTTGATGCAATATTCAATGCGACTTATTTTTTAATTTTTAATTTTATTCATGAGGAGTATATAAATCTGATCTTAATGCTTTTAGATTACTGGCCATCTTCTAATTGATTTGGTGAACATAGATGTTACGGACCAAGTATATCTATGTTATTGCTTCTTGATTATATACGTTTTATTATAAATCAAATTAGAATTCATATGCATGCAGGAATTTTAGTGCGCTTTGGACACAGCGTATTTTAATTAGAGGATTTCACAAAACTTAATGCATTAATATTTATTTAAATTATACCTAGACCAAAGGATAATTAATAAATATTGATAGTTTTGCTACGTCTGGACTAAAGGATAGTGAATAAATTAGGAGATTCCACCGTCACATGAAATAAAATTAATCTAATAATCTGAATATTGTATTGACTGAGTTGGTGAACCAATTATCTTAGTAACATATTGCTCTTAAGTTTAAAACCCTAATAATTATACTCTCTCTATTTTCTTAAAATTTTTAATTATTTCTTTATTAGTTCTTTAATTTCTTATTATCATAAATTAGTCTTCTAAATAAAGTATAGGAAAGAGCTTTTTAGTACTTATTTTTCAATCCTCTAGGGATGATACTCTACTCATTCACTTTATTACTTGATCGACTGGTGCACTTGTCATAGCTATAGATTAGCACGCATCAGTCGAAATTGAAGTTGAAGCTCGGGGGAGATCTTATCTTCAGTTGAGGTTGAAGAAAATCTTATCTCTTATTGACGTAGACATTGAAGCTCGGGGGAGATCTTATCTCCAGCTGAGGTTGAAGGAGATCTTATCTCCTTTTGATGTAGAAGCTTGGGGAGATCTTATCTCTAGCTGAGGTTGAAGGAGATCTTATCTCCTATTGACGTAGATGTTGAAGCTCAGGGAAGATCTTATCTCCAGCCGAGGTTGAAGGAGATCTTATCTCCTATTGACATAGAAGCTCGAGGGAGATCTTATCTCCTGTTGACGTTGAAGGAGATCTTATCTCCTATTGTTGTCGAGCATAATGGGGCCATTGTCGGAGCCTGTCCTCTCATCCCATCTAAATGAATGAGGCCTTTGGCTTTGCTCACGTTAGGATAAGGTTCTCCTCCTATTCCTAACAGGCTGTGGGGGTACATAAGGACCGTTGTCAAGGTCTCTCCCCTTATCTCATCTAAAATGAATGAGGCCTTCGACTTTGCTCATGTTAGAATGAGGTTCTCCTATTCCAAATGGACTATGGGGGCACATAAGGGCCACTGTCAGGGCCACTCCTCCCATTCGTCTAAAATGAATGAAGACCTTCGACTTTGCTTGTGTTAGGACGAGGTTCTCCTCTTATTCCTAACGGACTGTGGAGGCACCTAAGGGCCATTGTCAGGGCCTCTCCCTCCATCTCGTCTAAAATGAACAAGGCCTTCGACTTTGCTCATGTTAGGATGAGGTTTCCTCCTATTTCTAACAGACTGTGGGGGCACATAAGGGCTGTTGTCAGGGCCTCTCTGTCCATCTCGTCTAAAATGAACGAGGCCTTCGACTTGCTCATGTTAGGATGAGATTCTCCTCCTGTTTCTAACATGGCCACTATTCATTGCTTCTTCCCTATTATCAGATAGTTTTTGCACTGAGAAACAATAATGTTGAAATGGAGGAGTTTTATTGAAGAAAAATTATCGGTAGTACATTCTCAGATTCTCTAAGTTTTAAGGTTGTGGGAGCGTTGTTCCTTCGAGTTTCTTCAGACGATAAGTTTCGGGCCGGACGACCTCCACTATTTCATATGGGCCTTCCCAATTCGGGGCAAGCTTTCCCTGGCCCTAAGGCTGAGAGATGGCAGGTCATTGAAGTACTAAGCCCCCTAGAGATAGTATTGATGATGCCAAGAGACGGCCGATCTTCTTGTTGTTCCTTCCTCATTGGTGGTTCTAGCTGTGATAGCACCCTTGGCTGATCTTCTCTTGCTTCAGGCTGGTGTTTGTGGAGCATTGAGGGAGGCATAGTTGTGAAACCTTCTGGGGGGACTACTTCATGTCCTTCCGTCAGGGCTTCTTCGATGATGAGCTCGGAGAGGAGTTCGGGCTCGTAAGCGCTCGGGGGGAGTCTGGAAGTGTGGTCGAACTTCATTCGGCCTTCTACCAGTAATGCTAAAGAATTTCATTCGGCCTTCTCTGATATTCATCAGGGAATCTAAACCTTAGCATGGATGTTGGCTACTGATGAAGTGAGTCGCAAACTAATGGCTCATCAGGTCAAAAAAGAAGATCGTACCCAGCTTCAACATCGAGTACCAATTTCTTATTGTTCTCTTTAAGGTAGAAAAAAATGCTCGATATAAGATGGCATCTAGTGCACCATGGAGTAGCATCATAGTTTGGAAGGCCTCCAGGTGATCGACTGGATCAGAGGTTCCATCATAGCTTTCAAATCGGGGGAAGCTCGAAGTTCAGCAGAATGGGCTCTTGCATAATTCGGGTAGAGAAAGGGGGATCGATGCAGACATCATCATGGTGAGTTAGGGTGATGTGGCCGAGCTCCTCAATCCGCTGATCCATCCTCCATAGTTTTTGATCGAGGATGTTATCTCGATCGCAGACCTTGGAAGGCTTCCGACTATAGATAGAAAATGTTTCTTCTGGAGAAGAATCATGATCCGAACAAGGATCCTCTGCTCTCTATTTCTTCTTTCTAAGGATGATGGATATGCTAGCCTAAGTGCTCTTCCTTGGGGCCAGCTTCTGACATCCTGATGGCGGGTTTCCTGATGGAATCACCATTGAAGATTGCCGCATGGCCTGCACCATCTTGGTGAGACCCTGAACCTACTGCATCAACAGGTTGAATTGCTTCAGATCTACCATGGTCGTCGATGGATGAGGAGGTTGAAATGCCGACGATGAAGCAGGGATAGACGGATCTAGCCTAGATCTGATTGTAGAAGTGGTAGATCTATGGGTAGTCACCTTCTTTAGAGGTATTTCTTGAGATTGAGGGAAAGGACAGAGATGGACCTTGGAGAAGAAGATCCAAAGGGTTGGCTAAGCACTCCTTTAAGAATAAGGATACCTCAGGAATAGAGGGTCCTTTCTCTAGCGCTAATTTTGTTGGTGTAGAATTTAGTTGACGTTGGATCGAGCTGGAGTCGAGGAAGATGAGGTCGCTGTCGGTGACCTGCAAAATAAAGTCCCATCCAGAGTCAATGGTGGTGGCTCCGGTAGGACCCTCCGATGATCAAGTCAGCTCTTCTGGCCAACAGAAATGGAGTGCTCAGGCAAGAATTCAATAGAGTTTCGGAAAGAAAAAGGGAGCTTAGAGAAAACATATCTGGAGGGTCTCTTTTTATAGATGGAGCTTGTAGTAACAATTCGATAGTGGGCCACTCGGGGCCACGTGGAGTTTGTTATGAAGAGTGGTGTCCATTGCCATGAAGTGGCCGTTCATTGAGATTTAATAGTCAAAGTTCGGAGGAAGCAGGCGTTGGTCGATGAAGAGCTTTGACATACATCAACTCTAGAGGTGTTCAGACTCCTAAAAGGAATACAGCTAGAGGGGATCATCCAGAAGAAATGCTAGCTGAAATCTGAAAGTAATCCACTAGAGGAATCCGATTGAAGGAGAAGTCTGGAAGGAGTTTGGCTCCTAGAGGAATCCGACTGAAGGAGAAGTCTGGAAGGAGTTTGGCTCTTGGAGGCACTAGATTGAAGAAAAAATTTGGAAGTAGTTTGGCTCCTGGAGGAGTTTGACTGAAGGAGAAATTTAGAAGGAGTTCGACTCCTGGAGGCATTGGACTGAAGGAGAAATCTGAAAGGAGTTCGGCTCCTAAAGGAATCTGACTGAAGGAGAAGTTTGGAAGGAGTTTGGCTCTTGGAGGCAGTGGACTGAAGGAAAAATTCAGAAGAAGTTTGTCTCCTGTAGAAATTCGATGGAAGGAGAAATTCGAAAGGAGTTTGACTTCTGGAGGAGTCCGACTGAAGGAGAAATTCGGAAGGAGTTTCGCTCCTGTAGAAATCCGACTAAAGAAGAAATCTAGAAGAATTTTGGCTCCTATAGAAATCTGACAGAAGGAGAAATTTGGATGGAGCTCGGCCACTAGAGGAGTTCAGCCACTGAAGGAGTTTGGCTATTGAGCGTGTTTGGCCGCTGGAGGAGATCGACTGGGGTTCGACCACTAGAGGAAGAATTTTGGATTGAAGCTCTTCCATGATTATCGGTTGCATTAGGCTAAACATCAAGCTAGACTTCGGCAGGAGCATAATTTATCCCCAACACAAGCGTTGGTCGGTGAAGAGCTTTGACATACATTAATTCCAGAGGAGTTTGGACTTCTAAAGGAAATATGACTAGAGGGGATCATCCGGAAGGAATGCTAGCTAAAATCTAAAGGTAATCCACTGGAGGAATCCGACTGAAGGAGAAATCTAGAAGGAGTTCGACTCCTAGAGGAGTCCGACTGAACGAGAAGTTTGGAAGGAGTTTGGCTCTTAGAGGCACTGGACTGAAGGAGAAATTTGGAAGGAGTTCGGCTTTTGAAGGAATCTGACTAAAGGAGAATTCTGGGAGTTTGGCTTCTATAGAAATCCGACTGAAGAAGAAGTTCGGAAGGAGTTCGACTCCTGGAGGCATCCATCTAAAGGAGAGATTCGAAAAGAGTTTGGCTCGTACAGAAATCCAACTGAAGGAGAAGTTCGGAAGGAGTTCAGCTCCTGGAGGCATCCATCTGAAGGAGAGATTCGAAAAGAGTTTGACCGCCGGAGGGGCTCGGTTGATGAAGAAGTTTGGAAGGAGTTCGACTGAAGTCCGAAATGAGTTCGGCTATTAAATGAGTTCGACCAATGGAGGGAGAATTTTTGATTGAAGCTCTTTCATGATTATCGATTGCATTAGGCTAAGCATCATACTGAACTTCGATGGAAGCAAAATTTATCCCCAACAGGATCTATAGTCTAACTTGTCCGCTTGTTATCTTTTGACATGAGTCGGACAATCCTAAATTCTAAGATGACTCAGACTTAATTTCTTACCATGCCATATCTCATACGGTGTGGTAGGAACGGTTTTAGAAGGAACCTTATTCAGTAAATATATAGCAGTTAACAAACTATGTCCCAAAAAAATTTAGGGAGATCTGTGAAGCTCATCATGGATCGGACCATATCTGATAGGATTCGATTCCTCCATTCTGAAATCCCATTGAGTTGAGGTGTTCCAAGTGGAGTCCATTGAGAGACTATGCCATTCTACTTGAGATAGTCCAGGAATTCTCGACTAAGGTATTCACCTCCTCGATCTGATTGAAGAACCTTAATGGGTTTTCTAGTTTATTTTTCTACTTCATGTCTGAATTCTTTAAATTTTTCAAAGGCTTCAGACTTGTGTCTCATATGATACACATACCCATACCGAGACAAATCATGAATGAAGGTTGTGAAGTAGACAAAATTGACTCTAGCCGGCACATCAAATGGGCCGCACACATCAGTATGTACTAGGGCAAGTAAATCCATGGCCCTTTTCCCATGTCCCATAAAAGGAAGTTTAGTCATTTTGCCATGAAGACATGATTCACAAATTGGATATGACTCGAAAGTCAATGGATTCAATAGCCCGATTTTCTCTAATTTGTTAATCCTTTCTTCTACTATATGACCTAGTCTAAGGTGTCATAGATACCTATCATTTGGACTATTCTTGGATCGTTTTGATTTTATGGCATTCATATTTTGTTTGATATTAAAAATAGATACATCAATATGTAACTGGTAAAGATCGTTAATAAGAAAACCACTTGCAATTTTATTTCTTTCATAAAGAATGTTATAATGGTCCTTAAGAAAACTAATTACATAGCCTTCTTATGCTAAACATGAAATAGAAATCAAATTTCTGCTTGCTGCAAGCATATAATAACAATCCATAAGTACTAAATCTAAACCAGATAGTAGTCAAAGAGGATAGATTTCTACGGCCATAGCAGCAACCCTGGCTCCATTTCTAATGCATAGGATCATCCCACCATCTCTCAGCCTCCTGCTATCCTCCAGATCCTGCATGGAAGTGCATAAATGAAAATTAGAACCAGAATCAAGCATCCAACTGGATGCAAAAGAAATTCTAAGGTTAGATTCAATAACGAGCATACCCCTAGAAGGACCTACTCCTTATTCTTCTGGGTGGTTAGGTATAAAGGGTAGTTCCGCTTCAGTGGTCGTCAGTGTTGCAATGAAAATATTTTTTTTTGTCAGCAGCCTTCTTCTTCAGCTCTGCCTTCTTTTTCTTTCCTTCTTCTACCTTCTGCCTTTTCATAGACTTCTTCTTCTTTCCAAAAGACTTTCTCTTGGAAGAAGTCCATTCCATAGCAAATACTGAGCCTTTAGAACCTTTCATTGAAAGCTCAGCAGTAACCAGCACATTCATAAGCTCGACTAGAGTATTTTGAAGTTTATGCATGTTGTAGTGTTAGATATATGTGCCCTAGAAGCCAGAATTGGCTGACACTTATAATACACTTCTAGGGGCAAAATTATAATTTTGACTATAATAAATAAAATGGATTATTTTCTATCACATATGTGTATTTAGTGTCTGTGATACATCCTTTGAGTTAATGGTAATGATAATTCATATTTTCATGAGTTGAAAATTTAAGATATGAATAATCATTATTAACTCATAAAATACTTTCGACTATAGGATCATCACGAGGATGGTGATTGATCCAGAAGGTTGGTGTACAATCGCTTCTCCTTAGTAGATGAGTCTTGAGTCTATGGTGTGGAGACATCGGAGCGAGAGTACAGGTACTCGTTAGAAAATGAGAGTACTAAGCATGACCACCTTGAGTAGTCATTAGAAAGTCTACCTTCTCGTTGATGACTGAGTCGATGCTACAGTGGTGTGTCTGGTTCTTTGACCTAAGATGCATCGGCAGTTCACCTTAAGGGTATTATAGTTTGACTACACCATTACTCGGTCTCCTAGCCATATGGAATCCTGAGGTGTATGTTGGCTATAGCATGTTCATTATAGGAACTGGATAGCATAGCATCAAGATGAAATCTATCTACCTCGGTGGTAGAGGAGCAGGCCTATGATGATCATGAGAATCAAGTCCAGAAGCCCATGGCCATGGCAGAGTGAAATAATAGAAAGAGTTTCTATTTAGACTTTTGCATCGGACTTGAATCGAATGATTACATCATATGATAGAAACTAGGGTTTGACGAGTTTACCTTAACCCTAATATGATCGGGGCTCAAGATAGAAGAATTTAATCACATAGGTAGCTGCACCAAGTGGTTCGCATTCAGCTCTGATGGGTTGCCACCATATACTACTAGGTGTCACTGGTGGATTTGGGAGCAATTAGAATGATTTAGATGATCGATCATTCTAGCTGTTCGAATCAGAAGAGTTCTGATCCATCGTAAGGAGTTTCGATGATGTCGATGATAGAGATCATGACATATCCCATTACCATATAGAACTGAATCTAACTGGGTCACACAAATAAGGATTTGAATCTAGTGATCATCAATTGAACTAATTTAGTTCAATTGATCTGAATGAGATTCAATTAGGTTCAAGAAAATCGTACTAGCACTCGATTAAACCTAACATTCTTCTTTTACTATCATAAATAAGTTGTCCTATCTGAGCCAAAGGAGTTTGTGCTCAATCAGAGGCCTTCATATGGTCTGACTGGAGGTTGTTCAAGTCAAAAAAGATTGTCTTATTTTGTAAGACATTACCTGCCATTTTTGGTCACCTGCCATTTCTTGTTCTTTGACTTTGGTCAAAAGTCTACCTTTGACTGGTCAAATGTTGACCATTGATACTTTGACTTTTGTCCACATGTCATGCACCTATTGGAGAGCTGGTGGGGGCTTGTCCCCCTACCAGAACCTGGCAAGGAAGAGGGCACATGCCAAGGGAAGCTGGAGGTGCCCAGGAGTCCTTGTTGGACAGGGACTCTATCTCCTTTTTGGATTTCGATTAGAGTTCTCCTAAGAACCAACTTTGACTGATCTTAGGTGCCATCTAAGGAGGAATCTAGGGGACTCTATTCCCACCAATCATATTTAGATCTGATTTCACAAAGAGTTGTGATTGGTTGGGAAGAAGAGAAGTTGGATCACAGACAGTCTATAAATAAGACCCTGCACCCAACTCAAAATAAGATTGAATCACAATTCCCCATGCCCCAAGGCTGCCTCTCCCCTCTTCCTCCATGCCAAACCCATCTTCTCCCTCTTTTCTCCACGTCCAAAGTGTTTGGATTCTTGGTTGGTGCGATCCAGATCAAAGAAAGACGACTAAAAGCTAGAATGCTGGACTACTGCATCGGACGACTACTGATCTTCAAAAGAAGTTTTAAAGATCCTCCAGATCGGATCTAGATCTAATTTTTGGAGACATGATAGAGAAGAAGAGGATCTCTAGATCCAGTCTGAGTGGATACCGATAGAGGCCAGGCACTTGCGTGGCTTGATCCAGAACCTTCTGCTCATACAGGATCATCAACGGATAATAGGATTACCCATATCAAGGTAAATTAAATTTGATTTAATTTATCTAAATTTTATTTTATTT